>CM038221.1:44038737-44311059 GCA_021442155.1 Cymbidium sinense | reverse complement strand
CAAAGATAGATAATTATTTCTTTAACTTTCTTAATAGGCCATTCATGAATTTTAATTTAGCCTAAGTTTAGAATAGCCTTAATGAATCTTATTCAAATATGAAAGTCATCTTAAGACCAATGAAATTGAGTTAACATCACATAAATAATACTCCACCACTTCATTTCATTATCAATAACATTCTCATTCTTTCTATTTTTTTAGTTTCTTCAATGATTGATTTAGTATATATATATATATATATATATATATATATATATATATATATATATATATATATATATATATATATATATATATATATATATATATATATATATATATATATATATATATATATATATATATATATATATATATATCTGTATATATTTTTGCACACTTAATGAATGTTGATGCATAAATTTGATAGAAAAAAGAGATTTCATCTCATTTTTAAGCATATGCAAATATGTATAAGAAATTTAAGCAAGTACGTGTCGTTATTAAACTAGAGAAGTGAGATTAACTAAGTCCTTCTTGGGGATACCAAAGCCCTGGTTCCTAGAATGTCCACTACATACTTATCAATTCAAATACATATAAGCATATACATAAACATAGAAATAAAATCATGAAAATGTTGTGTATAAATATCTTTTACTTATGTAAAGCTTAATGGAAAAAGGAAAAGGGTTTTACATTATGTTCTCTAATATATATAAATTAAAATAAATAAAAAGCCATTATTAAATCAGAAAAATGAGATTATCTAAGACCTCCTGAGTTACTTAAAGTCTATTCTAACTATATACTTTCCAATTCAAATAAATGAATACATAAGTATGAACATAGAATAAAACCACCAATTTACATTTAATTACAAGTAAATGAACATGTCACTTTTTTTACATAATTAATTATTTATAATAAGCATTGATTTAAGATTCATAATTATTATATAGTTTCCAAATAGTTTGAGATTTACTAATGATAATAGCCACACCATATGATAACATTTATCCAACTCATGTATTCTAAATGCATCATATTCATTTAGTTTTAAAACATGAATACATGAAGCACATGACATGCACATTTATGATAAGTTGAAAGGAGGTAATTGAACATCACCATACAACATACTTGATTTCATTAGAAATTAAGGACAATCAAGTTAGATAAACATCCCTTAAATTTAAACAAAGTTTCTTTAATGCTTAATTTTAATATTCAAGTTTTTGAAAACCTAAAGAGGAGAAACAATGCCCATGATGGTTATTTAATATGTTAAAGTGTGGGCTCCAAAAATTTGCTACCTACCTCTTCGATGAAAAGAATAGTTTTAAAGTGTCGATGTAATTTTCAGAAGGCAGATGAGATAGTAGATAAAACACTACCCAGAGATTTCGTCCTCATTTGGTGAGAACTTTAGATCTGGTTCCAGGTTTCTTATAGGCGCAAGCCCCTATAGTTAATTACCCCTCCCAATAAGTGAGAGAGAACTTTCTCAAGGCTAGTACGCTAATGCGTAGATATATTGTAGCATCATATAGAGTTTCATAATTTAAGATATGAACTTCATCATTATAGCTTAAACCGGATGGTTGGGGGGAATGTGACGTGTCCGATCTAGATCCATGGTTCCCATCTCTCAAGGGTCCCCCTACTTTAGTTAGAGGTAACCCAACAATAAGGATCCTCATCAGCAATACATGGGTTACGTCATCCAAGAAATCCTTGTAGACCTGGGGTGATGTTTATCTAAGGAGATAATTTTAAGTCTATCTTAGGGAGGGTCGCTTGCCCTCAAGTATACCCTATGATTCACAACTCAAAGGTAGCCATTGGAGAGCATACATACTGCTACGATCATGATCATAATATAATGCCGACCGCCAAATCACCGAGGTAGTAATCGCTTCATCCGTGGAGCTCATCGCCGCCACGCAAATGAGGACACGACACATCCTTATGAGATTGATTGAGACAAAGCGTAACACTTGATTTGACATTAGCTAATTTATGAGCTAGAGTTTTTTTAGTTTGTCAACCCCGACAAACTATTGCAGAAGGTGAATAGATTAAGTTTGGTTTAAGTTTTTAATGATAGAGTTTCATTTAAGCAATTTCAATTGATATTTGAAAATTTATTTAATTTGATTTGATTTGCGAAATTTATTAATTTGGATATGTTTAAGAGTTTTAAATCTTGTCAACTCTGTTTAATTGCTGACAGAGGATTAGATCTACTGTCACCTGACAAAATTAATTTTTTTTCTCAAATATTTCACTGATTTGAAACTCTTTTTATAGGTTTTTAGGTTCTGTTAACCCGGACCAAGTCTTAAGACTAAACTGGGAAGCCACCCACACAGCATCCTCAAACACTTGAATTTAAGAATTCAGCATAGGGGCTGTTTGGTTCCGAGTAATTACGGTGTAATGTAATCCAAATACGTGCAATTCTTCCTTTTCCGTATTTGGTTCCGAGTAAATGTAATTACCGTGTAAAATTTCACGGTATTTCGTTTTCCTTTCCAACCTATTTCCTCAAACAAAATACGAAAATGAGATTTAATTACCTGACGGAAGGAGCCGGGAAAAGGTTTTTTTTTTTCTTTTGGGAGCTGAGGAACTCCCGGAAAACATTTTTTTTTTTCTTTTAATTTGTTTTTTTGAATTCGTTGAATCCATAATGTTAATTTTAACTTTAATTAAAATAAATATTATTATAGCTTAATTAAGATTTAATAAATATAATTATATTTATTCAAATTGATGATAAATAATTCACGATAAATCAAAAAAATTAAAATAATTATTAAATTTTAGTTTATTTAGTAAAAAATAATTAATGAGTAAACTATTTATTAAAGAAAAATTATTTAATAAATAAATATTAAATCTTAACTTATTTAATAAAAAATTCCTATTAATTAATTAATATTTAATATATAGTATATATATATATATATATATATATATATATATATATATATATATATATATATATATATATATATATATATATATATATATATAAAATGATATATTCAAATTTTATTTATTTATAACACTAATTAATATCTTAGAAAATTTGTAAATTAATTACTAATAATTAAATATTCAAATAAATTTTATTTGTATTTGATTTTATTTATTTTTTAGTCAAAAAAAAAAATTATTTATAATTTATTTATATTTTATTTGGTAATATTTATTTTTAATTGAATACTTTAATTAATGAATAAATTCTATAATTAATTTACATATAAAAGTATTCGTAATACAAATATTTACTTTTACATTCATCCAACCAAATAGAAAAATAGTTTTCATGTATTTACTTTACACAACCAAACAACAATAAAGTATTCGAATTCAGATTTACTTTACACCGTATTTCCTTTAATCGCAGATTCTAAATGCAGAACAAATGACCATAGTCGGGGCACATGCGGGTGTATAATAATTTTAAGTAATTTTATATTTGAATTATGAGATTGACCAGATTTTTACTTAATTTGATTTGAAAAATTGATTAATTTGAATATATTTAAGAGCTTTAGTCCAACTCGCTTAATTGCTAACAAAGATTAGATCTCAGAACTTGAGTAATTAGTTTTTTCAGACATTTCACTGATTTGAAACTCTTATTATAGATTTTTAGGTTTTGTTAACATATACCCAATCCTAAAACTAAAATGGGAAGCAACCTGAAGATCCTGAGAACAATATAAACATTCAAAGATAGTGTCGGGGCACATACGTGTATTTAAGACTTTATGTATTTCGAAGTTATGAGATTGATTTTGTATTTTCATTTAATTCTAATTTAGCCTGTGCAGCCTCTTCAGACATTAAAATTTGCACTTGAAATCTCTATATCCGAGCACATACAAAAATTTATAGCTTAGCTAATTTCATATAATTAATAAAATTATTGATCTTGAAAATCATAATTATGATGAAATTCATTAGTTTTTTATTAAAGGAGGCCCTATGATTTTTATAGATTTTGATTTAGTATCGCCTTTTGTTTGCTTGTACAAAGGGTTGTAGATCTAGTGGCGAAGAAGGTATTTTGATTTGTATTGTAGTTTAACACATTACTTGCACTAAGTTTACTTGTTGAGTTTTTGTAATTCTCCCAATTTGATTAAGTTCAATTTACATCAATTTTGATAAGTTATGCTGATTATTTTATCGCTTCAATTTATGCTATAGAGATTTGCAATTAGAGTTTGTGAGCTTAATATTAGTCTCCCCCAAATTTCACTTAGATTTTAAATGAATATTCTATTCTTTCCAAAAAAATTTTTAAAGGCTCCTCCCCCCCTTTTTCTTGCTTCCCGCTTTTTAGTTTAAAATTAGTGCAGTTTCTTCTTAAGTAAGCTCATTTCACTCTCATTTTTTCTAAGTCAAAAGATTTGATGAAATTTTGCCTCCGGCCATCCCCATGGGTCGATCGGGTGTTTTGGCTTATTCTATGCCCCTTGAGCTGAGTGGTGTCTTGACACCGCAACTGATTTTCATTTAGTCGCAACTTGTTGAGAATGAAGAGGTCTTTAAACCTGAAAGAAGACAAATGTAATATATATACATCCCCTCTTTTTCTAAGTCTAGAATTTAGACAAAATTTTGCCTCCTCATCATCCTCAGTGGGTCGATCGAGAGTGTTTTGGCCCACTGATGCCTATTGAGTAGGAGTGGTGTCTTGTGACACCGCAGCCAGGTTTTCATCTCATCGTGCCATGTTGAGCACGATGAAGTCTTTAAACCTGAAAGGAGACATATAATGTAATATATATTCCTCCCCCTTTTTTTTCTAAGTCTGGAAATTAAACAAAATTTTGATAGCATTTTCTCTAGGGGGAGTGACTTCTAACAAGTGTTGACTTACTTAGTACACCCTATTGAGCATAGTGAGCAGTGTATTGCGACACCACATCCAATTTTTCATCTCGTCACACTGTTGAGCACAACGAGGTCTTCAAACCTGCAAAGCAACACAGGCATGTATATATATTCACATTCATAAATCCCAAATGTTCTGATGCATTTTTCGGCGCTCTGCAAGGCTAGCAAGAAAAATGGTAAGTAATTGAAAATGTAAGGTAAGGAGTGCAACGTCAAAAATTGAAAGAAGAATTTGTCTGTTGACGATGTTCTTCCTCGGTTCACAGCGGAGCAAAAATGGGACGGTTAAAGTGAAGGAAACGATGCCAAAAATTGAAGGAAGAATTCGCCTGTTGACGATGTTCTTCCCAAATTTACGGTGCATCGAAAATGGGATGGCTAAAGTGAAGGAAACGATGCCGAAAATCGAAGGAAGAATTCACCTGTTGATGATGTTCTTCCCGATTTACCAGAGCGGTTCTGCACGCGAGATAAGGAGCTAGTGGACGCCAGCAAAGAATGGTGGGACATGCATAGTGGGCTGGTGCAAGTTTTGTGGGCCATGGGCTATAGGGAAGGCAGACCATGGGTTTTAGGAAGGTGGGTTGTGGTTGCCGTGTAGCGTGAAATGGAGATCATGGTGTAGTATGAGAGGTGAAAAGTAATACACAAAATAAGGATCCGGGCGGATCAATAACGAGATCGGCACCGGCAGCTGATATGCGAGGACGAAACACGGTCACGCAGTCGCGGGTCGGGTCGCGACCTGACCGGCTGGGCGCAGACGCGTGGCGTGGAGTTCGAGAGTTTAGTGGTCGTGACAACGGAAGAGGAGCGAGCCGAGGCAAGTCAACGCAGGTCGCAGAGCGGGCGCATGGTTCTCTGAACCGCCAAAGTGGATGGCTGACCAACCGGGTTAAGGAGTTGGTTTGGCCGACGGTGGAGTGGGTCAGCGAAGCGAGTCACGACCGTATCTGGGAGGACGGCGCGGGTGTGAGCCAGCGCTGGTCACGAACCACGGCCAGGACGGTAGTCGGGGCGTGGCAATAAGATGGGTTATGCCATATCAAGCTGCCATGCAATTACCGAGAATGAAGTGGTTGCCGGCAGGATTGGTGAGACCGGCGGTATAAAAATGCATGGAACAGAGGAAAACTGAGAGGAAATTTCAGAGGAGAGGATTACCTTTTCTTGGACGTGAAAGAGGACTACAAGAGAGAGAAATGAGGATTGAAAAATGAGGATGAGAGTATCGTGGCAGGGAAAATGAGAGTGGGGAGGAGGGAGTGGTTTTCAATTTTTTTTTTAAATTTTGTATTAAGGTAATTTTTTTAGAAAATTGAAAATAGGGGGGAAATAGGGGTAATTTGGGAATTTTTAATAAATTTTGAATTTATTAAATATTTTTAATGTGTATTTCACGCTGATAAATGCACATAGTCAATATATATTGATTTAGAATAATTCCATCATTCTGAACACAATGGCATAGTCCGTTTCACAATCGGAGGACATTTGGTTCGAGTCGGTGCCAAATTGAGTCAATTTTAGCTCAGTATGCTCATCACCATTTTTTGCTTGCTCAATTTTCGAGCAGGCTCGCTCGAATTGAGTGCGAATAGTCTTATTTGATAGATTTTGGCATTTTGAAGCCAATGGCATAATCAATTTTATGAACGGAGGTCATTCAGATATCATCATAGCTTCCCGACTTTGACATACGTGTCGACACATTGATAGATTGAGCGTTTAATCGATTGATCCTTAGATTTTGCAATATATATATTTTGATCAATTTTGACATTTTGAGCGTGACGACGAAATCCATTCATCCATCGGAGGTCATTTTGACCATTTTGATGATATCCAGTACATTTTGAACCCCGATTTGCATACTGTGGCTTCTGAAGTCCATCGAATTCGATTTGTAAGCTTGTTTTGATTTATGGCACACATATGTGGAGGTCAACAAATGCCCCCCAAAAAATGTGATTCGTGCATGAAGCGAGTCACGTTTGTTGAAAACTAGTTGACCATTTGGGTTGGCCACAGAGCTTAAATCATTTTAGCTTCGATTGCAATAGCTTAGGGAGCTTTTGATAGGATTTGTCATTAGTATGCTGCCCTATTCCGGACATGCTAACTAACAGGCTTGACCGATTTGTTAGAATCGACTTGTCATATAGATATGAGTTCTTGCACCATCTATTATCTACTTTAATGGCTTTGCTGAAGATCTCTTTCTTTTTGTCATTGCAGATTTGAGTCTCCTCCAACCCTAGCTTCATGCTTGGTTGGGTTTGATGGAGGAATTAGTCTGCTTGTTTTGATGAAGGACTCTGTTGGGGAATCAGTTTATCCATGTTTGGTTAGATTTGAAAGTCCTTCTGTCCTAGCTTTGAGCTTGACGGAATGGATGAAGGATTGACCTGATTTGTCTCTATCGACTTGTTAGGAAGTGTATGCACTCCATGAACCCTGTGCCTGCTGCTTTGATGGATTTGTTGAAGGGTACATACAGAAGACCCAGCCTTCTAGCTTATATAGGGTCAATGTTGAGTTATTAGTCTAGCAATGTGTGCTTTAACAGACTGAATAACCACAAAATTCCTCTAATTTGGCCATCGGCTTTCTATGCACTATGAAATTACTTCCTCGGTCCTATGCTTTCTGCTTTGACAAACTTGATGAGGAGATAGGCTTTGATCTATTCTTTGAGCTTGATCAGATCATTTGAGAATAGATTGAAATATTACCTTGCAGGTAATATGAAGATTGATTTGAGGTAGCCTGAATCGAGCATTTCCTCAAATTGCCTTGATCTATCGATCAAGTAAAAAGATCTCTTGGATCCTGGTTGCTTGTAATCACTAAGTTGGATCTGGTTTGAGATTGAACAGCTATCGTCATTGGACAGACAAGCAGGGGCTCTTTCACTACGACCTTTTATACGGCTTGTTGAGTTTGACCTTTAGGACCTACTCGAGTCTTCTACTTAAGCTATAGTGGGTTAGTGGTTTTGTCATCAGACTGTCGAACGAGGGCTATTTCACTACGGCCTTTTCTTGCGGCCTGTTGAGTGAGGAGAGCATCAGCAACTCAACCATTTGTGGGCTAATTGAGTCTGACCTTTAGAATCCATCTGTGTCCTAGACTTTAGGATATAGAGGTTGATGTTTCTCCAGTCAAATTGATTGAAACTTCCAAAATCGAGAGTTCTTCTGACTTGATCTCCAAAATTTGGAGAATCCGAGAGATAATTTTCTTGACATTTAGGGTTGTCCTTTCATGTGTAGAAATAGATTCTTTTTATTTCTACAAAACTCTGTAACTTTGACAGAAATAATTAGGGATGTATTCAGGGATTTGGCATAAAGCTCAATGTCCACCTGAATCAGAATATATTTGAGGATCTCATCTTATGGCACGATGTCAACTCAAATGAACTTAATATAAATTAAAAAATGCCCCCTATCTTGTAGGGGAAATTCTAAAGTACATTTAGGAGAATTTTCAAGATAAAAATATACAAATACATCCATATTTGAATTAATATACTCTAAAGGGGATTTTAACATACAACATTGATTTTATCTGTATATGAAAATCTAAAAATGCCCCATGTGTAACAGGGGAATTTTCACGAATAGTTTTTCATCTAGAGTGTATTTATTTAGGGATCTTGCATGATGCACGATGTCAACCTAAATAGATATACTAAAAAAATGCTCTCTGTCTTGAAGGGGGATTTCTATTATACCTCGAGAATGTCGTTATCAAGTATAGTACTTTTTCAAGTATCGCTCATTAATTGGAGGCATTGGTCTTTCACCCTTTAGGTTGATGAGTTGGTATGCCCATCCTTGGTATACTTTTTCAATGACAAAGGGGCCTTCCCGGTTAGGCTCAAATTTTCCACCAAATTTTTGATTGGGAATAATTGGTCTTCTCAGTGCCAGGACCAATTCTCCTTTTTAAAATGTTCGAGGCCGCACCATATGGTCAAAAGCTCTGGACATCTTTGCTCAATAGACTTCCAGATTTTGATGAGCTTGCAATCTAACTTCATCAAGTGCGTCGAGTTCCTCCATTCTCAGATGAGCATTTTGATCTTCAGTTAGATTGTACTGGATGGCTATTCGAAGTGAAGGTAACTCAACTTCAAGTGGAAGAACTTCTTCAGTTCCAAATACCAATGAATAGGGAGTGGCCTTAGTTAGTGTCTTGTAGGTAGTTCGATATGCCCATAGAGCCTCTACTAGCTTGGTATGCCATTCTCTCTTATTTTTAGTAAGAATCTTCTTGAGCAGCTTGACTAATGTCTTGAACGCTAAGCCATCCATTTACTCTTTGATTATATATTGATGAATATCACCAATCAATTTTGTGTCGATCGATATAATAAATCATTGCACTTTTAAAGGTTGTGCAGTTATTAGAAATTATTCGATGTGGCACTCCAAATCTATAGACATTTACGTGAAGAAGTTGATCACTCGGTCAGCAGTAACTTCTTTAAATGGAGTATCCTCAGCCCACTTGGAGAAATAATTAGTCACTGCTAGGATGAAGCGATGTCCAACTGATGATGGTGGATCGATTAGTCCAATTACATCTGTACCCTAACATTCAAATGGTCAGGATGTTATCGTTGGGTGTAATGAATTTGGAGGTTGATGGATGAGATTCTCATATACTTAACACTCATGACACTTCTTAGCGTGATTAATACAGTCTCTCACCATAGATGACCAATAATAACCTATTCTTTTGATCTTTACTACCATCTTGGGACCTGACTGATGTGCACCATAAAGTCCTTCATGAACTTCAACTATCACTTTGCTAACTTCATCTACACCTAGGCATCATAGCCACATTTGTTCAAAAGATTTATGATATAAAGTGTTGTTGATGAAAGCATAGTGTATCATTCTCTTCTCGATTTAAACTGCTAGTGATTTATTACTTGGTAATTTTCCTTCTTTAAAGTAGTCGATGAAGGCTTGCCTCCAATCACATGACTCTTCTACAACAAAGGCTTCATTCTACTTTTCTGATGCAATGTCATTCTTAGCTCTTCTTGGAACAACTTCTTGTTGGTTTTGAGGAGTATGAGGAGCAACCTGAGTCGCATCATGTTGGGTCAGATTTGGTAACCCCTCTACCTGCGGGGATTGATACTTTATTGGCTCTAGAACTCGTCGAGTAAATATGTCGATCATGACATAATCACCATTCATACTTTCCATTTCCTTAGCTAATTTTGCTAAGCAGCTTTGTTATTCTTGGATCGAGAGACTCGAAGTTAGTGTGATATTTGGTATCTACTTCATAAGCTCGAGAACTCGCTTGTGATAGAAAGCTAACTCAAGCTTGTTAATTCTATAGATGCCAAGTACTTGATTTATAATAAGCTGAGAATCGCCAAAATACACAAGTTCTGAATGACTATGAAAATAGCTTCTTCCAGACTTGCCACTAATGCTTCATATTCAGCTTCATATTCAGCTTCATTATTAGTTCTTGGCTCGGTCAATCCATATGATTGTCTCATTATCCCTCCTTCTAGTGTTATGAAGATGATGTTGATTCCTGCTCTTGCTCTTGGAAAATTTAAAGATTGGACTTATTTGATTGATGAGGCTCCATCGAAGAACATTTCCTAAATTTGTGATTTTTTTCTCTTTCATGAATGAGCATAATTTGCTCATCGAGCAAATCGTCATTAAGAGAAGAGTCCGTAGGGATGAGATGTGAAAATGCTAAGACTTGTCCCTTCACCGCTTATAACGTATGTGATATCAAATTGTAAAGTAATAATGCCATCTTGCTGTTTATCTATCAACGGTCTTGTCATCATCAAGTACTTCAGTGGATCGATCCTTGAGATGAGTGTAATCTTGTGAGATAATATATAATGATGAAGCTTTTAAACATCTTTGCTCGGTAGACTTCTAGATTTTATTGAGCTTGGTGCCTGACCTCGTCAAGTCCATCAAATTCTCACATCCGTAGATAGAAATTCTCATCTTGAGTGAGATTGTGTTGAATGGCTACTCAGAGTGAAGGTAGTTCAACTTCAAGTGGCAAGACTATTTCAGCTCCAAATACTTTAGCATGAGGAGTGGATTTTATGGGAGTACAATCTAGATGTCATGCTATTGTCTTTCTATAAGGGAATTTCACTTTGAGATTTTGCCCTCCAAATTTGCTCACCTATTTGTTGGGACCTTTCGATGGTGGATTCTTGGACCTATGTTCCAAGTGTCACGCCTCGATGCTCACCGTGCGGGACTTGAATTAGTAGACATCTTGCTGAGATTTTAGGAGGAGGTCTCCTGAGGAGCAACTCTAGTCTCCCTAAGGATAGGACCTTCGTATTTTCTTTTCATCAATCATTTCTTCTTAGCAACTTTGTGAACCCGATACACTCTTGCATATACAATTTTGAGTTTCCTCACTAGAGAAGTTGGAACGACATTGTGCCCTAGAAAGGCTGCATTGAGAGAGAGTTGTTCCACCCCATCTTAAGTTGTCAAACTTGTTATGGGTTGGAACACTCGCTTCTAGTTCCACAGCTAGTTATACAATTTTTATTTGAATAATGGCTATTGAGCACGCAGTCAAAGATTTCTCTTCTCTTTGTTAGCTTGATTCTAGATGAAGAAGCTTTTGTGTGCCATTTATTCTTGAGGCATTGGCCTCCATATTTATTTTCTTTACCGGACCTTCTAGAAGGATTCCCGAACACGCCGGTTCAGTCACCGATGCTCACCGTAGGAATTGCTTAGAAATCTTGAGCATTACCCACTATGAGTAGCCTTTTTGGTGAAGCTTTCTCATTTTCTCTCATAACTTCATAAGACCATTCTCCTTAATAACTTTTAGCACCCTGTGCACTCTAAAGGATAGAGTCTCGAGATGCCTCCTTAATGGGGTTATAGCTTGGTGTCGTTGCTCCTAGAATGATTGTTTAATATCACCAGTAGAATTGTTCTTTTTCACCCACTTGAGATTTTCAAACTTTTGTGAGTGGGAACACTCGCTTCTGGAAACAAGTCTGATTGCATGGCTAGTGATTCAAGCAGTAATTTTTGAGCTCATAGTTTAGCATTTCCTCTCCTTTGCCTTCTACTCAATTTTTTTTTAGAAGAGGCTTCAACATCATGCTTTCATAGTACGAAAGGTTCCACTGGCAGAGTGGTGGCATTCAAAAGTATGACTAAAACTTTCTGCCCAGTGATGATTCTTTTCATGATTGGCACCTCAGAATGACCCAATCTTTTGAATATCTAGGTTCTCTTTTGAGAAACCTCAGTAGTAGAAGTGGCCATTCTAGTTGTCCTCCTCTATTGCATAGGTTGGTGTGTACAATATATAGATGCTTCAGGTGGAGGTTTATTTGCAGGATGTTGGAGAGTTTACACTACCAAATTAGATGGTAGGTCCAATATCTCCGGTATTGATTATAGCATTAACGAGATGAACATTAGCTCTGTGACTTGACTGCATGATGAACGATGTATTCTGAAGATCCATCGTTATACAAAACAAAGGGATTAGTCATAAAAATATGATTGATTTAAATTTAATTTAATTGATAATTGATTCTAAATATCAATTTTATCATGTTCCACTACTACTATAGCTTAAATTTGACTAGCCAAAATGGAAAGAGAACCATGTCCCTAGTGGAGTTGCTAGAAATCTGTGGGCTCCAAAAATTCACCATCGATCTCTTCGATGAAAAGAATAGTTTTAAAGTGTCGATGTAATTTTCATAACTCAGATGAGATAGTAGATAAGACACTACCCAGAGATTTCATCCTCAATTGGTGAGAACTTTAGATCTGGTTCCAGGTTTCCTATAGGCACAAGCCCCTATATAATTACCCTCCCGAAGTGAGATAGAACTTTCGATTAAGGCTAGTCATTAGATTGCTTAATGGCATATAGTAGCAATATATAGAGTTTCAGAATTTAAGATATGAACTTCATCATTATAGCTTAAACTGGATGGTTGGGAGAATAATGATGTGCCCGATCTAGATCCCATGGTTTCCCATCTGCAATCGGTCCCTAGTCTACTTAGAGGAGGTAGCAACCCGACGTGAAGGATCCTCATCAGGAACACATGGGTTACGTCATCCAAGAAATCCTTGTAGACCTAGGGTGGTGTTTATTTAAGAAGATAATTTCAAGTCTACCTTAGCTGACAGATGGTTGTTTGCCTTATCAAGTATACCCTATGATTCACAACTCAAAGGGAAGAGCCATTGGGGAGCATATGGGCTACGATCATGATCGTAATATAATGGATCCAGACTGGCCAAAGCACCCGATCAGAGGACTCTGGTCGTAACTGCTTCATCTGTGGAGCTTACTGGTCAAGCCACGCAGTCAGAGGACACGGGCCACATCCTTACTAGCGTGAGATTGATTGAGAGTGAACATAGCAGAACACTTGATTTGACATTGGTTCCTTTGTGAGCTAGAGTTTTCTTAGTTTGTCAACCCCACAAACTATTATGGAAGGTGGATAAATTGAGTTTGGTTTAAGTTTTTAATGATAGAGTTTCATTTAAGCAATTTTAATTGATATTTGAAAATTGATTTGATTTGATTTGAGAAATTGATTAATTTGGATATGTTTAAGAGTTTTAGATCCTATCAACTCTGTTTAGCTACTAACAGAGGATTAGATCTACTATCACTTAACAGAATCAAATTTTTTTAGATATTTCACTGATTTGAAACTCTTTTTATAGGTTTTTAGGTTTTTTTAACCCGGACCCAATCTTAAGACTAAATCGAGAAGCTACCCATGCAGCATCCCCAAACACTTGAATTTAAGCATTCAACATAGTGTTGGCACATGTGGGTGTATAATAATTTCAGGTAATTTTATATTTGAATTATGAGATTGACCAGATTTTTACTTAATTTGATTTAAAAAATTGATTAATTTGAATATATTTAAGAGCTTTAGATCTATTATTACTTGATAGAATCAATTTTTTTAGACATTTCACTAATTTGAAACTCTTATTATAGATTTTTAGGTTTTTTTAACCCAGACCCAGACCTAAGATTAAACCAGGAAGCAACCCGCGCAGCATCCTCAAACACTTGAATCTAAATATTCAGCATAGTGTCGGGGAACATAAGGGTGTATTTAAGACTTTATGTAGTTTTTATTTATGAGTTATGAGATTGATTTCGTATTTTCATTTAATTCCAATTTAGCCGGCGCTGCCTCTTCAGACATTAAAATTTGCACTTGAAATCTCTACGTCCGAACACATGCAAAAATTTATAACTTAGCTAATTTCATCTAATTAATAAAATTATTGATCTTGAAAATCATAATTATGATAAAATTCATTAATTTTTGATTAAAGGAGGCCCTATGATTTTTATAGATTTTGATTTAGTATCGCCTTTTGTCTGCTTATACAAAGAGTTGCAGATCCGGTGGCGAAGAAGACATTTTGATTTAGATTGTAGTTTAACACATTACTTGCACTTAGTTTACTTGTTGAGTTTTTGTAATTCTCACAATTTGATTAAGTTCAATTTAAATCAATTTTGATAAGTTATATTGATTTCAGTGTTTGTTGCTTTACCCTTACTTATGCTTATTAGTTAACATAGTAATCACCTCCACGTTCATATAAGAGTTATTAAACCCAATTTAGATTCATCCTTAGATTTTAAGTTCATTGACAAGTTTGTTATGAGTTTAGCATTATTCCCTCAATTTCAATTAAAGCTTAATTTTGAGAAATTTATAAGAAAAGAGAACTCACTTTACCATTTCAATTTACGCTATAGAGAATTGCAATTAGAGTTTGTGAGCTTAATATTACTCTCCCCCAAATTTCACTTAGATTTTAAATGAATATTCTATTATTTCTAAAATTTGCTTTAAAGGCTCCGCCCCCCTTTTTCTTGCTTCCCGCTTTTTAGTTTAAAATTAGTTTCCATACTTAGCGTTCTGCTCTCATTTCACTCTCCCATTTTTCTAAGTCAAAAGATTTGATGAAATTTGGCCTCTCCGGCCATCCCTATGTAAGACGGGTGTTTTGCTTACTTGACGCCTGAGTAAGTGATGTCTTATGACACCAGTGGTTTTCATCCCGTCGCACCTGAGCACGATGAGGCCTTAAAGAAGACAAATGCAATATATATTCATTCCTCCCTCTCTTTTCTAAGTCTAAAATTTAGACAAATTTTGACAGCCTCCGGCCATTTTCGTGTGGGTCAGATCGGTATTTTGGCCTACTCGGTATGCCTTGTTGAGCGTAGTGAGTGGTGTCTTGCGACACCGCAGTTGAGTTTTCATCTCGTCATGCCCTGTTGAGCATGACGAGGTCTTTAAACCTGAAAGGAGACGTACAATGTAATATATATTCCTCCCCCTTTTTTTCTAAGTCTGGAAATTAAACAAAATTTTGGCAGCATTTCATCTAGGGGGAGCGAAATCTAACAAGTGGTGGCTTACTCGGTACGCCCTAATGAGCGTATCGAGTGGTGTCTTGAGATACCACAACCTATTTTTTATCTCGTCGCTCCCTGTTGAGCACAAAGAGATCTTAAAACCTGCAAAGCAACACAAGTATGTATATATATTCACATTCACAAATCCCATATGTTCTGATGCATTTTTCGGCACACTATAAGGCTAGGCGAAAAAAAAGGGTTAGGTAAGTAATTGGGAATGTAAGGTAAGGAGTGCAACGCAAAAAACTGAAAGAAGAATTCACCTGTTGACGATGTTTTTCCTCGGTTTGCGGCAGAGCAAAAATGGGATGGTTAAAGTGAAGAACACGACGCCGAAAATTGAAGGAAGAATTCTCCTGTTGACGATGTTTTTCCCTGATTTATGGTGCAGCGAAAGTGGGATGGCTAAAGTGAAGGAAATGACGTCAAAAATTGAAGGAAGAATTCACTTGTTGATGATGTTCTTCCCCGATTTACGGCGGAGCGGTGCAAGATAAGGAGCTGGGATGCACGCATGACCGACAACGTGGGACACAATGCAGCTGGCAAGTTTTGCCCTTGGGCTATAAGGGAAGGCGGGTTTTTGGAAGGTGTTGTGGGTGGTGTAGCCGTGAAATGGAGATCACGGTGCGGTTTGGTTACGAATTGGCGAAAAGGCGGTGAGTAACGCAAAATGAGATCCAACGACGATGGATCTGTGGCGGCTGATACGGGACGCGGAACAAGTCGCGTAATGGTCGGTCACATGGACTGGTCGCGTAGGACGCGAGCAGCCGGGCTGGAGTTCAGACGGAAGCGAGCGAGCCAGACAGCCGTGGAAGAGGGTCGCGAGCACGGGCTGGCCACGGTTCGCTGAACCACCGGCGGGTCGACGGGTTCACCCAGGCCGCGGATTGTACCGGTGGAGTGGGTCAGAGCAAGTCCACGGTTGGAGTGGGACGCGCAGTGTGGGTCATGGCGGGTCACCGGACGTGGGACGTGGTGGTTTGGCGTGCGCAGCAAGCAGCGGCAGGGTTGCAAGATAATTTCGAGAACGAAGTGGTTGTCGACGGGATTGGCTTGACTGGCGGCAGAAAAATGCATGGAACGGAGGAAAACCGAGAGGAAATTTTAGAGAGGATTACCTTTTCTTGGACGTGAGAGAGGATTGTAGGAGAGAGAAATGAGGATTGAAAAATGAGGATGAGAATAACGTGGGAGGGAAAATGAGAGAGTGGGGAGGAGAGAGTGGTTTTCAGTTTTATTTATTTTTAATTTTGAATTAGGGTTTTTCAAAACAAAATTGGGGAAATAGGGTAATTTAGGAATTTTAATAAATTTTGAATTTATTAAATATTTTAATGTGGATTTCACCGATAAATGTACATAGTCAATATATATATTGAAGGTAATTCCATTCTCAACATAATGGCGCTTTTTATCGGAGGCCATTTGGTTCAGCCGGTCAAAGTCAATTTTAGCTCAAAATGCGCTCCGCCATTTTTTGCTCGCTCGATTTTTGCATAGGCTCGTCTGAATTGAGTGAAAATAGTCTTATTTGATATATTTTGGCATTTCGAAGCCAATGACATGATCAATTTCATGAACGGTCATTCTGATCATCGCATTTTCCTTCCTATATATGTGTCACATATTGATAGCAAGCATTTAATCGATCCTTAGATTTTGCAATATCTATATTTTAATCAATTTCAACATTATGAGATGGATAAATCGTTTCATCGATCGAATGTCATTTTGAATTTGATTTATGGCGACGCCACGCATGTGGAGGTCAACATAAAGGAAGAAAATTAGATATATTTTATGGATTAATTAAGTTCAATATTAATTATATCACTTTGATCACCCTTCTCAAGCTTCTTTAATTTAATTAACTACCTAAACATAAGCCTTCGATAATATGCTTTGGAAAAATAAAATTTGCAATGCACCTAAAGAGATATAACACAATTAGGCTCATGTTTAAGAATTAATTAAATTAAAGAAGGAAAATATTTAAGAGAATACTCTTATGACTTTCCCATACCAATAGAAAAATCATAATTTCTTTAACAACTTTATGTTATTAAACACATAAAGGGATTAATGGGTTACTTGAGTTACTTAAATTGATTTCATTCATATGATTGTTAATTTTTTTAACCTTAATCATCAAACATATTAATTAAACCCTTTAAGAGAATACATTTAGAAACCATTAAGAGAAGGGGTCATAATGTTATTCCCATATATTAATTAATTAATTACTTAATTTTACTATTCATTGATTTTAGTAATTATTAAACCAATTAAAGAAGGTAATTAGGATTCAAATTTTGAGATTTCAAACCACATGATAAATAATTCCAAGAAAATTATGGGATGTAGAGGACATCCCCTAGAATCAGCATGCCAAATTTGGAATTAATTAGCGAAGTAATTTGGTCTTAATTAAAGTAATTAACCTAAGAATCAAACTTTAATTAAGCACTATTCATTAAATTATTAATTAGAGATATTATTTTTGTTAAATTCTCCTCTATCTAAGCTTTCCAAAATAGATTTATTTGCATTTTTTGGATTTTCTATAATTAGTTATAATTTTTTGAAGTTCTAGCTATTTAATTATGTCCCAAAGACGAATGCATTTCATCTCGATATCGAAGATCAAAAGATCAAGATTAATTTCATGATTACGAAAGGATTAAATCTAGAATTTTAGTATGATTGATCACAACCACCCGTTCTAATCATGGAACACAATGATCTATTGTCATGAGCACAAGGAACACCATCCGCCTGACCGAGCTCAGGAGTTTGTTTGATGGCGAATCGATCCAAAATGACAAGGGAAGAGATCTAAGGAGATCCTATGAAAATCGTATGAAACCACATTTCATTTTGAAAAAATCAACACCTAGTACCCAAATCTATGATCATTTTACTTTACGAAGCTTGGAGATCCATGGTCCATCGAGAATATCTCGAGCTGCCTCCCTGTTGATCGGTCTATGGACCAAGCGCCACCATAGAAGTCACCGGAGTTGGTCTAGGGATGCTTTCCGATAGCCGAATCGATTGGGAATCGATTCATTTTCATTCATCGAGGCTTTAGGAATGTGTGGAAAAAGTTAATTTAGATTTCATAGAGTTTTGATGAGGTTAGATGAATAGGGCTCTTAGGCTTGGATGTAGGTTGGTCTCACGATGGGATGCACGGGGAACTGAAAGCATATGGACTACTCGGAATGCTCTAGAGAAGGTGTCCCATGAGTTTGAATAAATGGAGAGGAGTATACACCTCCAATTGAACTAAGATTGGCCTTTTTGGAATCGCCCACCCATGGTAGCTAGATAGACCCAGGTGGATGTGTGTGAGGGATTGAGATGAGGTCGCCATGGAGTGCACACTCTTCCGTAAGTGGACCAATGGTGGCTCATGGGTGAACTCACTCTCTCTTCACCAAAGATTGAAGCCAACAACCTTAGGTTAAGTTAGATTAGAGGTCCTTTGTCCCAAAAGGGCCAAAGATGGGAGCCAAAGAGTGAGGGAGAACCCTTCAAAATAAGAATTTTGTCTCATTTGGAAGGCTTGGTTCAATGGGTTTGACCCAACTCAGGTTCACCATGGTTTGGGCCCATTTGGGCAGGCCCAAGGTGACCGAAGGATGAGTCATGTCAAGTTGGGTCAGGTTTGTACTTAATTTCATTGGGTTTGGCTCAATTTGATTCAGATAGGTCAAATGGGTTCAATTGGGCTAAATCACATTTTACCAAATAGTCAAGTGGGAGTTTGGTTAAGTTTAATTGGTCATTTGAATGAGTTAGTGCAATTTGTTTGATTCAATTTGGATTAGATTTATATTTGGTTCATATGGTTCAATTTGGATCAAATGTGTCATGTTGACTAATTTGACCAAATTAGTCAAATTTTCTTGAGCATTGGTTAGGTCCATGTTCAATTGATCATTAGTGATTGATTGAATGAGTTGATTTGAAATGATTAGGAGTGATTTTTTTATTTGACCCTCTAGGTCAAATTGGGCTAAGTAGATCAATTGGGTTGGATTGACCAAATTAGGTCTAATTAAAGGTTGAATGATGTCCAACATCCAATTATTGATTAATTAATAGCACTAGTTTCAACCAATTTGGTTTAGGTAAAATTGAGTCAAATTGAGTAAAATTTGGTCAACTTGGGTCAAGAGGCCAAATTGGCTTGATTAGGTTCAATTGATTGTAGTGGAGTGTTCAATAGTGACCTACAATCATCAATGAAGAGATTGGATTGCTTGAATTGATCTAATGGGAATTTGATTAAAGTTTGGTCTAATTGGGTCTTTTAGGTCACTTTGGGTTATGTGGTTTGGTCAAATAAATTTGGACTAATTGAGGCCATGATGGTCAAATATATTCAATGATGAATTTGAAGTTGATTGATGGCTTTAATGTAATTGATTTGGGATCATGATTTTGGCTCATTTGAACCTTTAAATGTCAAATAGGCTAACTTGGGCTAATAATTAAGTATAATTGGCTTGATTATGATTGCTAGAATAGTTTGAAATGATCCATTGGATAACTAAATGATTGAGAGAATTGAAGTGAGTTTGGTTTGCTTGGATTGGTTTGAATGGATTTCCAGGCTTGAAGGGGGTTAACTTGGGTTAAGATTCAAATTAATTTGAATTGGAACATGGGTTGGAAACCAAATTCAATCGAGGTCAATTGATTGGCTTGGGGTTGAGGTTTCAATCATTTGGTTTAGGTTTAAATAAATTGATGAGTATGAGTATCGATTTAGGTGTGAAGCCCACTTGTCCTAGTTAAGCTCTAGACCTGTCATGCCTACAAGTCTCTAGGCTTGGGTTTATTGTCCCTTTAACTATTAGAAGTGTCCTAGCACTCCAAAAACCTAAGTGTCTTGAAGAATCCTAGTCCTAAGATGGGAGTGACCAATCCTCACTCCAAAAGTGAGGTCAACAAGTCTCTAAACCTATATTTAAAGTGCTCTAGCATAAGCTAAAATCTAAACCTAAATCTACTCAGGGAAGTGGGATATAAGTCACTTTCACTAGAAAGGGTGAATCGATCACTCTTGACTAATTGGGTGGTCGCTTAAAGACCTCCTGATTCAAAATCATATGGGCCAATCTCATGTACTTATGATAGCTATTGTTTATTAAGAAAGAATCTAGATTCATAAACTCACTCATTAAGAGACTAAATCTTGATTGGTGTGCAAATTATGACTTAGACTAATACAATAAATTTATGAATTTTATTTTATTTTGACTAGTTATTATACTCATGTTTGGAAAGTTTATTCCTATTGCATGATTAAATACAATTATATGCTAAATCAATGAGAAGTGGTGTTCTTCACTACAAGGGATTGCTCTCAAAGGTCAAGCCTTATCCCTTATCTTGCAAAAGTTGAGACCCCTTATTTGCAAGAGAGGAGATAATATGTAAGCATGTTGTTATAACATTTAACCATATAGTTAAGGGGTTGCTAAATATTTTATTTCTTTGATTAAAATCTTAGGGTTTAGAGTAAGGTTATAAATTATTAAACTTTTATTAAAGTTATTTAGTTAGAATAAAAAAATTAAGTTTACTAAAGAGCTTGTCGCATCCAAGCCAAAAAGTAAACATTCAAACTTTAAAAAATCTATGAAAAGAAAGTCATTTCTATTGCACAATTAATGTAAAAATAACAATCAAACTTCAATCGCTTAAAAGAATGAAAGGTCAGTGCAGTCGGGTAGTGCAGCACACCAGAAGAAAAGAAATTGGGTAGCTGAGCTCTACACTTATGCAGCCTGAATTATGATTGAGTTACAAATAAAAATAAAGCTATGGGGTCTTCAATTCTTCTTCTTCTTCTTCACTCAATGAGTTTGTACTCTAAGCATCATAGGGTCTCTCTAGTATTAAGCCTCTTAGCCACTACTCATCCTAAACCCTATAGCTCTAATCCTAATCCTATTACAAAAATTATATTTTTTTTTATGAAATGAAAATCTAACTACACCTAAAAAATAGAGATTAGCTTAACAAACATTCAAGTCAAACAATTATATTTCATACATTAGACTTGGCATCCTGCTTTGGGTTACCAAGCCCACTTGTGATAATGGATTATGCAGAGGAACTTAAGCAGCACTTGCAAAACAAGAAACATTTATATTTTTATTATTATAAACCTTAAGTACACTCTATTATAGAAAATATCATTAGTCTAACTCCTCCTAACATCCAAACTACGCACAATCAATCCTAACATCAAGTATAAAATATTACATCAAAAATAAAATATCACATCATCATAACAAGCACCGCACAATCAATCCTAACATCCAGTCTAAAATATTACATCAAAAATAAAATATCACATCATCATAACAAGCACTGGCCAAACGTAAGAGTATGATCAGTGACTTAGTAATCTAATGTGTGTGCTACGCTTAGTGTGGTATGTCATAATTCATATTTAATGTTTAGAATTTTTTAGTGATAGGTGTTTAAGTTCATTATTAAAACTGATTGTTGTTTATATAATTAATAAATTGAAATGGGTTTTAGACTTAATCCTTTAATTTCATTTTGATTTAGAGTTATAATGACAGAAAGGAGGAGTAAAACCCACCTTAATCCCTAATCTTAGGTAAAATCTAAGAGATGAATTATTAAGATTTTTAATCCTCTTAATAAAATGTTATAAATGTTTTTTATTATACTATATGTTTAAATTTGACTTTTGTGATTTTATTTAAACATAAAAGGTATATTAAGATTAATAAAATCAAACTGTTGTTAATTTAATGACATTTTCTTGACTAATGATATTCTCCATATTCATTCAATTAAATAATATACTTAGTTGAATAACTAAATTTAATAAATAGACATATATATTTTAATTATTTTAGTATATATATAATAATATATTGAATTTATATAAGTATATGCCATTATTGAACTAGGGAAGTGAGGTAATCTCTTGGGAATAGTTAAAGTCTCGTGCTCTTGGGATGTCCAGACTACATACTTGTTAATTCATATGCACATGCATACATATATGGACATAAGAATGAAATTATGAAACTCTTAGGATATTCAAACATATGAGTGAAAATAATTTAACCTTAATATATATTTCACCATAAATCATAAGGTACGTATCGTACTAGATATCGAGACCTCCTTCGGACTAATAGCCTTATGACTTCGAGTTTCTAGGCTATATACCTTTCAAATTATTGCTTATACATATAAAAATTAAATCTAACTCTTAATTTTTCATATCAATTTATATTTGGGTTAATAAATATCTTCTAATTAATTAAGAAAATAATTTGAGATTTACTAGTGATAATAACTACACTATTTAATTCAATGGCACACAATTAAATGCAATCATTTTTTTCATTTTGAAAACATTAATGCATGAATACATGAAATACAGATTTATGAATAATTAAAGCAAAACAATTAAACTCCACCAAATGACCCATTTGGACTTGTATGGAAATTTTGTCAACACAGATTTTAAAATTTCTTATTTAGGAAACCAAATTCTCCATTAAAGAATAAACATATTATCTCATAAAATAAACATAATATAATATATTTGATTACTTAAACAAGGACTCCTGAAGTTAATGGGTCTTATTAATATTTCAGAGATTCTTCCCTTGAACTACATGAAAAAGTAAGAGCGATCATAGTTCCCTATAAGAGTAAGCCCCTTTAGTTAATTACATTTTAGGAATGATGATATCTTCCAAATAATACTTTTGATTAACGAAATAGGCTTTTATTTCCATTGATTTTAAAAGTTAATTCCAAAAGATGGTTAAATTGGAATTTAAAAAGGGAACACTTCAAAGGGGGAAGAGTTCTTTTTTATGTTAATTAGGATAAAGTAAGAAATATCTATAGATACTGAGATACCTGATATGAATTTCAACTATCCTACCATTGGGATTTATATTTTTTTATATTAAAATTATTGAGATTTGGATTGGTATTTTATTAAAAATCTAGGACTTAGATTTAAGTAGTACAAGACTGCAAAAATACCTAAGGTTGAAGACTTATTCCTATAAGGATGCTTCATAACCTAAGTCTATTAGTGCTTCTGACACAAGTCAGAGGCTCGACCTAGTTCAACTTTCATAAATCATTGGCTCTTTCTCTCGCTTGAGGAAATGAACCTATCTCTAACTCTTATGGACTTATCAGCCAGTTGGAAGGGCTGCCAGTTAATACCACATAAATGAATCTTTAAATCCATAATGTTAGTCTTATGCATCCAAGATTGCTAAGCTGTTTTATTTTAGAAAAGAATTTAGGAACCTAAACTCACTCCATAATCCTTAGAATTATGTCAAGTATGATATGCACTTACTAATGTAACAATTTTTAGATTTTAAATATTTTGACTCAAAATTCATTTAAGGCCTTTGGGGTATGCAATTTAAGCTTACAATGAGATGTAGTTAAAAATAATCATGGGCCAAATCAAAATAAGAAGGCACACTTCCCCAAGAAGGTGGTCATCCTCAAAGGTTAGATGCCACTTTGGTGCAATAGGTGAAGCAATTCAAGGATTTTGAACAATATGTTAATATGGTTCACAAAAGTTAATTATTGCTTTTTAAGTTGTACTTAAAACTTTAATTTATGTGTGAAGTTTAGAATTTCTTTATTTTTGTTTAAGTTATTTAGATTTAAGTTGGGTAAAAAATTTATTTGTCCTAAGAGCCTAACATTCATGCATTCATCACAGAAACACAACACTAAAAGAAATCTAGAAAGCAAGTAATTTCTATTGTGCACCCAAAATAAATCACGCCATATTTAATCAAGAAGAACAGGCTAATGCGACCAGGTACCACTGTACACCCCTAAAGAAAGAGAAAAATAGGCACCCGAGATCCACCCTTATATAACCTGACCTAGAACTAAAAGTCTAGATCTATGGATCTTTCTCCAAGATCATCTCAACGGGCTTTACAAGGACCACGAGCTAGTAGGGTCAACTCCTGCTATTCTTAGACCCCATAGATTTTAACCTAATTTTAAGCTCAGATTACATTTCAAATTCTAAAAATAAATTTCCAAATCCTACAAAATATATATTAAGAAATACACACAGTACACTAGCATCTATATTCCAAATATATGGGCATAGCATTAGTTGCTTGTTAAGCCCACCAATTTTATTGAGCTATGGTTAGGGACTTAAGCATACCTACAAACAACATTTATATATTTTTATTATGATAACCCCTTTTAACATAGTCCCCTGTAGAAAATAGTGTTTGATTAGAAAGAATGTCCTACCATCTACACTAGCGAGTAAATAATCATAAACATCAAGTCTAAAATAATACACCACAAAATAATAAAAATATTTCACATCACATCACAGATCAACTTAACTTAAATCTCGGGTCGGTGACCTAATAATCTAGTATGTGAATAAGGGGTTTGTGTGGTATGACTTTGCTATGAATTTTAAGTTTGAGTTTCAATTTAGATTTTCAAAGTTTAGTTTAATTTGATTTTGAAATTTTCACTTTTCATATTTTCTCTTCATAGGTACGTGTCATTGTTAAACTAGAAGTTTGAGATATCAAGACCTCCTTCGAACCAATAGCCCTGTGACCTCGAGTGTCTAGACTATATACCATATATTTTTGAATTATGAAAAACATTATTTTCATTCTTTTAATTTCTTTTATTCTTAAATTTTTTTTAGTTTCCCATTTAGTGGTTCTAATTTAAGTAATTTAGTTGATTTATGAATTCATTTCCATTTTAATTTAATTTTTTATGTTAAAATGGAATTTAAATTTTCAAGAATGAAGAATAAATTTCACTTTAGGCAGAACTCATTCTATTCAACATCTTAAACCCTAATTAGACCTTCATCCTAAGATGAAGATTCATTCTAAGATGGTGAACTATGCCTGAAGAAAGAGAAATTCAATTTCATTTCTATAGTATACCTAAAATCTTAGGTATCTCTAAAATTCATTTCATGTTTTATTTGATTTGATTAATATTCTTATTTTATTTATAAATTTAATTTATGTTCATTCTTCTTTCTATTTCTTTTAATTTTATTAAATATTTCTTAGTTTGATTTATGATCTTTCGGTTTATAACCTTTGATTAAAAATTAATATGTTTTCCTAAATCTTATCTAAGAGTTTAACGATATAGCATGACCAAATTTGATGTTCATTTTGGTTTGATTTATTTTCAAATGATTTGATTTAGTTGATTTGAATTAGGCTTATCACTTATTTCATTAGTGTCTATATTATTATGGATTTAGTTTTCAGTTTAAGTTTGATTTTAATTCATTTCATTTTATTAATTTGGATTGATCTTTTATTTATTACATTATGTTTACGTTTATGTTTATTTTGTTGATGTTTATTGGTTTGGATGAACTTAAATGACTTAAATTAATATCTTAATTTAAGCTTGGTTTTGATTTCATCCTTTAAATGATCCATCACATTTCAATTTCATGATTTCTTTATTTATATATTTTCAATTTATCATTTAAGTTTATTTGATTTTAATTAATTTCATTTATTCATTTCATAAATATTTTAATTTTGATAATGAGTTTGGATTAATGTAATTGATTTCATGTTATGACTTCTTTCATTCACTTCATTAACATTTATATATGAATTTAAATAATTAATTCAATTATTTCTAACCAATTTGGAGGAAGCCTCAATTTTATTATTTAGAATTCTTTATCTAACTAATTAGTCTTAATGTAACATTACAAGTTAGCATTTTTTATCGCTTAGTTTAACTTATTATGATGGAGTTTTATTTGCTAACCATGATCTAGGTAGCCTAAGGAATTAACTATTTTGGGCATCAAACCTATTCTAAGCCATTTCAAACTTTTAGGTTGTTTAAGTTTAATTGATTTGATTTATTACTTTTATTTGCATTTAGAATTATATTATTCATTAATCTAAATGGGTTTAAGAGATTCCCATATTAATGGATTTCATGTTTGATTGTAAAGTTCAAAGGTTAAATAATGTTTAAATTTCAATTTATTAATTGAATTTAGTGATTTAAGATTTAATTAAATTATATTTTAAATTATTTCATTAGACCCTAAACTCTAAATATTTTATTAATTGAGTTCTTTAACTTCATAGACTTAAGGAATTTTTCTTAAGTATTCAAGTATTAATAAAACTAAATTGAAGTGACTTTATAAATTTCTATAATTTTTATAATTTTTTTATTTAAAATTTTCACTTAAATTAACTAAGGATAAGAAATTTGATAACTTCCGATGGAGATATCATTTGCCTCTAAAGTTTTTATGGCAAGTGGGGTTCATTGCTAGTTTGAGTTCTTTAAAGTTTCACTTTGATAAAATGCATGATATGGAACTAATTATAGTTTTATTTTTTAATTAAAAATTAAATTAAGCCTAAATTAAGTAACATTAATTAGAGATTTTACTTTTTCCTATATATCTCTCTAGAAGATGTATCCAATGAAAGTTTATCTGAATTTTTTGGATATTTGGTTGATTTTTTATGATATTTTGAAATTCGGAATCAATAATTGAATTACTTAATTTAATTAATTTCTTAATTAAGTCATTTTAGGAATTATAAGGTTCAAAAGAGTTCTAATGATATATTTAGGTTCATTAGGGTTTATTATGATGATTTAACTTAATTTTATAATTTTCTCTAATTTCCCTATTTTAATATTATTTTATTTTATTAAATTAAAATCTATGGCTTGGAAAATTTTATATTTTAATATTTATTTGCCAATAAATCATGAATAATTTATCTAAGGTGTATTTTTAACCTAGTTTCAATTTTCAAAAGTTTCAAATTGATTGGATTAATGGCTTGTATTTAATTTAAGTTTGATTATTTTCATTTAAACTTAAATTAACCCAAATTTACCAAATAAAATTGGAATTTTGGGTTTAATGGATTCCACTCAATCCATAGAGACCTTATTTGTATTTTTTGGTTGAGTATTTTATTTTATATGATTTTTTTAAATATTTAGGTATTTTATAATAATTTTTTTAAATTCAAAAAAAATCAAATTTTGCTATTTTATGCGATCGGTGACAAGTGTGGCGGCGTGGTGTTGTTTACCATGTGGTGCAGCATCATTGGGCCAGCTAGATCCATGTAGATACAATTCAAAAGCGTGGCCCATGAGTTGGTTTTGATCGTCGATCAAAGATGATCGAGATTTTACATATAGAATTTAAATTGATCATGTGACTAAATTGGAACCATCCATTCATAACATAAAGAATGAATGATAGAGATTATATCTCCTTTAACAACAACAAAAGTTGACCACTATATGTAAAATCAAGGTGATTTTTGCCAATCTAGCCATCGTAATCACTTTCAATTATAAATTCATCAAGGACTCAAATGGAATGCATCCTATAACTTGATCTCACATGAGATCAAGTTCATTTTGAAAAGGACCCAAACCAATTTCTTAAAGTGTCGGTTTGATTGCATACCTCGTTGGTGGCGATCTCCGTTGGTGGGATGATTTGAAAACTTTATGGGGACCTAGTGAAGCTTTGGAAAGGAGAAATTAGATTGTCTCCTCGTAGATCATCCTATGGACCAAGCTTCAATCATTTTATGATGGTTTTGGTTGAACTCCAGCTTGTCGGTGATGTTGGGATCGAGGAAATGGTGCACTCTCCTTCGTTTCACTTGAGGAGCGTGTTGGAAGGCACAATTTGTCTTGAGAAAGGCTCTCTCTTCCTTTTCCACTCTTGTCCAAGAACTATATGTAATGGGAAGTCCACCATGGCCGACCAAGGTTATT
The DNA here is from genome assembly GCA_021442155.1 of Cymbidium sinense. Classification (NCBI taxonomy): domain Eukaryota; kingdom Viridiplantae; phylum Streptophyta; class Magnoliopsida; order Asparagales; family Orchidaceae; genus Cymbidium; species Cymbidium sinense. The sequence continues at coordinate 44,282,799 of CM038221.1, read as the reverse complement.
GCCACTCTTGGAGGCTTGCTCCAAGGGGTGGTCAATTGAGGTCATCAAGGTGAACTAAGGAGTGAGGAATGGATTGGGTAAGGAGTTTATCTCAAGCTTCTCTTTCTCCATGGTATATTCTTTTCTTTGAATGGACTTGAGCTCATTTACCTTGCTTACTTTTGGCTATCAATCATCCTAAACTCATCTTAGGATGAGTCTAGATATGTTCCAAGGTGATCAATCAATGTTGGAGTTTAAATGGCTTAAATTATATCACTCAAGTATCTCTTTCTTTTGGTTTTATCTAGCTTGTCCCATTTGATGGATTGAATTTAGAATAAAGTTTCATTATGTTTGTTTAGCCATTTATGATATCCCTAATTAATGGGCTTCATGAATTTAGAATTGGTTGCTTGCTTATTTCAACACTTAATCCATTATGGCTTAAATGAATTTGGTTGATTCCAATTGAGTCAAAAGACCTTCTTGACTCAATCATATTGTATTTAGCTTTCAATTGTGTTAATCCAAGTATTTAGAATGATTTAATTTGATCAAATTATGGTGGGTTGACCATTGACTTGGTGGGGCCCACATAAGTCATCCCTATGTTCATTGTTTGACATTCATTTGACTTTCATTTGGATTTGACTCCATTCATATTCATGAAATGAATTTTATGATTTTAGTTGAATTGGTTTGAATTCATTGTAATTTTTTTGAATTTTTTTGAATTTTTTTTTAATTTTAGGTTCTCTTGAGCCTAAATAAGATGCTCATGTTAATTATCTAAATTACCTTGGTTTATGCTTAATTGTATCTAAATTCCAATTTAAATATGTTTAATTTAGTTTTGATTTTGGTCTACCTAATCTTATTGGGTTAGGTCAAATCTCAAAAGGATGCACTAAATCACCACCAAGTGTATAATCGGAGGCTCCTAATCTAAGATTAGATGTCCTAATTAGTAGTTTAGAGATGATGTTAACTTCATCCAAAATGAAGTCAACAAGTCTCATTAATTCTTAAGGACATTAGCATTAAAATAAGCACTCTTAAGCCTAATTGAATTATTTACAATTGATTTTTTTTGAATTTGGGTTATTTAATCCTAAAGAGGAGAGAAAATCATTAAAATCATCCCTTGACCCATCTTTGTTCTTTAAGTGGCTCAAAAGTAATTTAAGTGAATTTTATAAATTAATTATGGTTAATTAATTATTTAATCAATTAAGCTCAAAATAGTCAATAAATTTAATTAATCCTTATGAGCCTACAAATTATGAGAAAATTATTCAAAATGCATAAACATGAAATAAGCATGTCCTATAAATTCTAATACAATTAAGCTTACAATTAAGGTTAATTAAATAATAGAAAAACTCAAAATCATCAATTACACAAGATACCTCCAAACCAATTTGATTTTTTCATTGAAAACCTCTCTATTAGTTGAGCATAAAGAGGTCTTGATAAAAAATTTTAGAACTCTACACTAATTACTATGATTTTACTAAGCTATAAGTTTATAATGATTTAATTAATTAAATAAAAGCCCTTTAAGTGATTTTGAGAAAGATTTAGAACAAAGGGTCCTAATTAATTTCTTCAATCACCCTTACTATCTTAATGCTTAATTAGATTCTCATAATTTTTTTGATTTTATATGTTTAAGTACAAAATAATTACTTTTAATTTGAAATTTTAAATTTTTAAAATTACTTGGTAAATTATCTTGAGAAAATTATGGGAGGCATAGGTCATCCCAAAGAACAATCATGCCAAATTGTAAGAAAATTAGTCAAGTAATTAAGGTATAATTAACCTGATTAAATAAATTTCAAACCTTAATTAGTCACTTTCACTTAATATAAATTAAGGCTTTTATTTTTTTCTAGATTCTCCTCTATTTAAGCTTTCCAAAATAAGTTTATTTATATATTTTAGATTGTTTTATAATTAGTTAAACTTTTTAGAAGTTCCTACTAATTAAAATTTATTTTAATACCTAATTAATCAGTTTACACAGTTGGCATTGCGTTAGCATTGATGTAGCAACACTTTCTATGTGGCACTATGGGATTAGTTATTTAAAATGTCTCTCATGACTACTGACGTAGTGACAATAAACACATTTTCTCCTTAATCATCTGATCACGGATCAAACAATAGAGATTAATTCTATGGATTAAAAGGATTAAATCAAGAAAATCTAGCATGATTAATCACAACCATCGATTCTAATCACGTAGAATGGATGACGGATGATCCATCATTGACCTCGGTGAAAGGAGAATGGTGTTCATCTTTTATCGATTGATCCAAGCTAGTTTAATGGCAGAATAGATTTCAAATCGATTAGGGAATGATTCTAAGGGGATCTTATGATTGGATTCAAGTCACATGCTTATTTTCGTCACAAAGGACCAACCTCTAAATTACTAAATATATGGTTTGGGGTGATTACCTAGCAATTTAAAGTCCATCAATCAAGGTAGTTTCACCTTAAATATATGAATTTTATTGAGAAGATCCACCCCTTCTCAATGAATGCTCTCACGAGATCAAGATCTCATCGTGTTTGATCAAATTTGGTGTTCGGATGATTGAATCAAGTGAGAATCGATTTGTTCTTACTCGTCGAAGCTAGAGGATGGTGTGGGAAAGTTAATTTGAGTTTGGTGAATGTTTAATGAAGTTGGACGTAGGTGAAGCTTAGGTTTGAAGTGATGGTGGTCTCGCCGATAGTGGAGTGCAGCTCTAGAAAGCCCAGGGACTGGCTCTTGTGCTCTAGGGGGTGTGTTTTAAGTTTGAATGTGGGAGAAGGAGGCCATGGCAGTTATCTAGCTGGTGGGTGATTGGAAATGGCATGGGATTGATGAGGCGAATACCTCCTAGTGGCTGGTGGAGTTTGGTGGTCTGCGGTGAAGAGGACATGTCATGAGGGTTAAACTAAGGGTCATCCAAGGTGAGGGTGACCTTTTCTTAGTCAATGAATGAACCCAATAGCTTTGGGTCAAGTCTAATCAACATTTGGGAGCTCAAGGCATTCTAAGGTGGTGCCTAAGGAAATGGGAGAGATTGGAACTTCTTATTTTGTGTTTTTATCCCATTGGAACCATTGGTTCACTTGGTTTGGGTTGAACTAGGTTTATTTTGGGTTGGGTCCACTTGGGCAGGTCAAGGGGACTTAAGGATGAGTCATGCTAAGTTTTGTTGGGTTTAGACTTTGATTTGATTAGGTTTGGCTCAATTTGACCCATATAGGTCAATTTATGTCTAAGTAGGTTGTGTTGACCAATTGACCAAATTAGGTCAAGAGGGCTATTGGAACATGTTCAAATGACTATTTGGAATGTATTGGTATAATCAATTTGGTTCAATTTGAAGTGGATTTAGATTTGAGTCATGTAGGTTCATATGGGTCAAATGGGCTAAGTTAACCAATTTGGTCAAATTGGCCATATGAAGTTGGATAAGAGGTTGAGTTATGTTTGATTGATCATTTAACATTGATGGAAGGCTTTGATTTAGATTGATTTAGTTTAGAATAGGTTTTAGTTCAATTTGAACCTTTAGGCCAAATTAGGTCAAATGAGTCAATTGAGGTTGCTTTGGCGAAATCATTCAATTTATGATTGAAGGGTATTCAATAATCAACTTATGATGAATTCGAGGCATTAGTTATAATAAAATTAGATTGGAATGAGTTTTATCCCAATTTGACCTTTTAGGTCAAATTGAATCAACTTGGGTCAAATGGTCAAATTAACTCAATTGGGTTTAATTGATTATAATATCATGATTGATCATGACTAACAATTATTCTAGAAGTGATTAGATTAGTTAATTTGGGCCAATTTGGATTAAATTAAGATTTAACTCAACTTAATATTTTAGGCCAAAGTAAGTCAAGTGGGTCAATTGGCTTGATTGGCAATTGGAATCAATTAACTATTAGAACATGTTCAATAGTGAATTTGAAGTTGATTTGTGATTTTGGTTCCAATCCATTTGAGTTAGATTGAGTATTGACTCATTTGGGCCTTTCAAGTTAGTTAGGCCAATTGGTGGAATTAGATTGGAATAAATTGGAATGTTTAATTGAATATTTATAATGATCATGTCACTTGCTTAAACTAAGTTGAATTGAATTTTGGCCCTATAGGGGTTCAAATAGGTCAACTTGGGTTAAGGTTCAATTATGGTTTGATATGATTTTATTAGATTGCAATCAAGGTTTAATCGAGTTCAATTGAGGTTCAAATGAGTTTGAGTGTGTTCAATTTGATTGGAGATTGGATTAATTTAGGATTTCTACCTTTTAAGCCTAAATGAGTCAAGTGAGATCAACTTAGTCATTAAGCCAAATCGATCCCTAATAGGTCAAATTAGATTTGGAATCAATTGGTTTTGATTGATGTTTGATTTGTAATCAATTGGTTTGCATTTAAGAGGTTGGTTTGGTATATGGTTTGATTGGGCTTAGGATAGTTGGCCTCAACCTAAGTTGTATAACCCTAGGGTTGAATCCTATAAGTCTCTAGGCTCAAGATTAGTGTTCTCATAACCAGTAGAAGTATCTTAGCACTAGGAATACCTTAGTGTCTATATGAATCTTAGGCCTAAGGAGTAGATGGTCAACCTCACTCCAAAAGTGAGGTAAAAAAAATCGAAATGAACTTAAATCAAGCTTTAGAGTTTAACTATAAATTTTAAAGTATTATTTGAAGGGTTAAATATTCTCATTTATAGTAATATTGAAAGACTTGATGAGAGGATTCTAATGAGCATAAGATTACTCAATTTTAAGGCTAAGAAGACACTTAAATATTAAAATAAAAAGATTTATAATCAAGAAAATTAACAGATAATATGATGGAGTATTTTGAGATTTAAGCTAAATTACTAAAATTTCCCTTCTTAAAATAATATAAATAAGGCTTTATTTTTATTTGATAAGAGAGAGAGAGAGAGAGAGAGAGCTAAGAGTTTAGTTTAAAGTTGTGAAGTAAGCTTGAAGCCGACCATCGATCACCACCAAAAACTATTGTAGTATATTTATTTTCTTGAGGTTATTGATGTTTGAATTCTTTAGCTTGTAATCCCACATTCTCCAACAAAGAAGAAAAGTGGAACCCTATAATTTCAATTATATAGTGGACTCTTTTTGTAGGTCAAGGCTACATGGGTTTTTTATTTATTAGGTTTGTGGAGCAAAATTTGTGACACCACATATAGTTTAGGAATTTCTTATTTGGATGATCAAATACAACATTAGGGAGTAAACATATTATCCCAGAAGATAAAAATGTTATCCTATAATGGGTTCGATCATTTAATAAAAGACTCCTAAGGCTAATAGGTCTTTCATGTACTAGAGATTTTTCCCTTGAACTATATAGAATGTAGAATAGGGTTTAATTTTAAACTAGGTTCATGGTTCCCTATAGAGGCAAGCCCTTATAGTTAATTACATCTTAAAAGGGTCTCTTCTTAAGAATACTCTCGATTAAAGAAATGAGTTTTATTTCTAAAGCTTTCTAAGTTGGTTCTCAAAGGATTGAATTATAGAATTTCAAGTGGGAGCATTGGAGAGAGTTATTTCGGAGGCCAAACGGGAAAAAGTAGAAAATTTCTATTGATACTGGGATGCCTCGTAGGCATTTCAACTATCCTGTAATTGGGATTTAAGTTTTGGAATTTAATTTAGATTTTGAGTTAATATTTTCTTAGAAGACTAGTACTTAGATTCTAATAGCATAAGAATGCAAAAATTTTTAGGGTTGGAGACTTATTCCTAGAAAGGATGCTTTAGAACCTAGTCTTTATAGGTGCTTCTGACACATGTCGATGCTCGACCTAATTTAATTTTTGAGAATTATCGATCATTCCTCTCACTTGAGGGAACTAACCTATCAATGACTCTTCTAGACTTACAACTCCCCTGGAGAGGGATGCCAGCTAACACCACCTAAGTGCATTTTAAATTCATGACGCTAAGTCTCATGAATGCAAGATGGCTGGGCTGTTGCTTTTTTAAGAAAGGAATCTATGAACCTAGACTCACTCCTTAATCCTTAAGATAATATGGAGTATGAAATGCATCTAACTAATGCATATTTTTTAGATTTTTAAATGTTTTGATTCAAGATTTTTTTTAAAGTCTTGGGTATGCATTTTTATGCCTAATGTCATGCAATTAGAAATGGTTATGGTCCAAATCAATAATAGAAGGCAGGCTTCCCAAGATGGTGGTCATCCTCACAGGTTAGATGCCCCTTATATGCAATGGGTGAAGTGGCCCAATTCAAGGATTGGAGCAATATGATTTCATTGTTTCAAAACTTGATTGTTTCTAATTAATTTTATGTTTTGCCTAAGGCTTTAGTTTATGTGAAGTTTCAAATTTTATTTAGTTTTGTTTCAATTATTTATATGGGTCAATTTGGGTTCAAATTAGGTTTATTTGACCAATTGGTCAATTAGGTCAAACCAAGGGTTTGGACTTGGTTTCTTGGGTTTGACTCAATTTGACTCATATAGGTCAATTTGGGTTCAATTGGGTTTATTTGACCAATTGATCAAATTGGGTCAAACCAAGGGTTTGGGTGAGTTCAATATATCATTTGGAACGTATTGGTAATTGGTTTGATTTAATTTGGGCTGGATTTGGATTTGGCTCATATGGTTCAATTTGGGTCAAATGGGTCATGTTGACCAATTTGACAAATTGACCAAATTGTATGGGTTGATTTCAAGCGAACATTTGTAAATGATTGTAAGTGTTAGTTTGAATTGATTTGGATTAAGGAATGATTTGGTTCAATTGGACCCTTTAGGTCAATTTGGGTTAAGTGGGTCAATTGGGTCGGCTTGACCAAATTGGGTTAGTTGATTATTGTAGGGTGTTCAATGATCAATTTATGATTGATTAGAGGTATTGGTTGCTATCATTTTTGATTGGAATGAGATTTGGCCCAATTTAGCCCTTTAGGTCAAATTGGGTCAACTTGGTTTAAGTAGTTAAATTGGTTTGGGTTGACCCAATTGATTGCAATTATGTGATCAAGGATGATCAACAATCATTATGGAAGGGATTGAATGAGTTGACTCAATCTATTTTGGTTTGGATTGAAGTTTGGATCAAATTGGTCATTTAGGTCACATTGGGTCAAGTGAACCAATTTTGGTTGATTGGATTGGGTTGAGTTTGTTCCAATTAAGAGTTGAGGGTTAAATGATGGATTTAGAGTTGATTATTGGACTTGATTGCAATTACTTTGGTTTGATTGAGTTTTGGCCCATTTGGACATTTTGGGTCAAATGGGATAACTTAGGTTGATTGAATTCATTTGATTGATTAGTTTGATTACAAGTGTTGGAGGAGTTTGAAATGATCTATTGAATGGTTGGAATGATTGAGAAAATCAAACTGGATTTACTTTGCTTGAATGAGTTTTGGGTTGGGTTCATAGAATCATGGTGGAGTTAACTTAGGTTAAGGTTTAAGTCAATTTGGCTTGGAACTTGGATAGAAAATAAATTCAAGTGAGATTAATTGAATAGGCTTGAGGTTGGTTGTGTTTCATTTATAGGAGTTTAGGTTTGGATGAGTGGACAAGCATGGGATTTGATTTAGGCGATAGGATAGGTAAAACTTATTTGTTCTAAGGCATATCCTAGGCTTAGGGTATGCTTCCTAAGTCTCTAAGCTTTGGTTTAGTGTTTTCTTAGTAACTAGAAGTGGCTTATCACTAAGGAGGCCCAAGTGCCTAGAAGGTTCCTAAGTCTAAGATGAGAAGGGTTAATCCTCACTCTAAAAGTGAAGTCAACAAAAGGACCCCCAATAGGTTTGGTGTAACTGGCAAGGTACATCGCATGTATTGGCTTTGATCAAGATGATCAACAACATCTGGGAAGGTCACGAACATTGATGATGACTACCTATACCTAAATGGAGCGGTAAATGGAATTATGAACCCTAATGTGATTTTGTTTCATTTCATGCTAATGGCATGGGAGAGTTAAGTAGATTTGATTGATTTCTTTGAGAATGGGTTTCATGCCAATGACACGAAGACGGATTTGCTAGGGATTGTACATGAATTTGGTTAGATTAAAGATTGATTCATGAGGTCATGAATGTGAATTTGTAGAGTTGAGATTTGATTGAATCTATGTTCAATTTAACTTAATTATGTTGATTAATTTGATCTGATCTTTGTGATTCATGTTGATTTTAATTTTATATCAATTTGTTAATTGAGTGTAGACCCTATCAGTTTGCAATGGACCACACTAAAGAGGGGCCATGGGGGAATTGGCATGCCTTAGGTTTACCAGTCCAAAGGGGCAGTCTAGCGGCCATATAGTATAAACTATCCAACCTAAGGGTTTCCTATCAGTTTATGATGACTGTACTAAGAAGAAAGCTTGGGGACTCACATTTTCCAAAGTTGAATCAACCATCGAGGTAGTTCATAGATGGTACAACAAGTCAAACCCAACATAGGGTGACTACTAAGTGTGTGCCTCTTAGGGTCTTATCTCAACTCAGATAGTCGAGGAGGCTCCTATAGGGAGTTATACTGACACTGCCCAAAAAGATAGGATGCTTACTTGGGAAAAGGTGCCTCTAAGGGTCTTATCCTAGTCCATAAGAGATGTTGTTTTATTTATTTATGTGTTTGTTTAGCGTGTACCCTGTTGATTTGCAATGGGCCACACTACAAAGAAGCCACGGGGCTTTGGCATACCTTAGGTTTACTGGCCCAAGGGATAGTTTGTACATCCATAATACAAAGCTTCCAACGACAGGGGTGGCTACTAGGAAAGGGAAACTGTCCAATCTAATAGTAATATGGGTCGTGTCTAGATGGGGTCATTAAGGCATAATCCAAATAGAATGCCCATAGAGAATGTGCCTCTGGGGGTCTTATCCACGAAACATAAAGCCTATATGTATATGGTGGCCGACATCAGTGAGAAAGCATTGGGACTCACATCTAAATGAGCAATGTTATCCACCCGCTATTAGCAAAGCGAACACCAGCCAACTTAAGGTGCCCATTAGTTTACAATAATCAATCTAAGAAGAAAGCATTGAGGACTCACATCTTTCTAAGTGGAACTGATCATTGGGACAATCTATCATCGGCTAGATAATAATTATCTGACCTAGGGCGACTACCAAGTAGGGAGTCACAAAGAAGGACTGAGCTCGAGCTTGAAATAGTCATAGAAGGAAGAGGAGCCACGGTCTTACCTTAATCCTCAAATGTATAGATTCAGACTCAGTCAGTGAATGATGGCTAGTTTAAGAAGAAAGCTCAGGGACTCACATCTTCTTACACAAAGCCAACCATCGAGATAGTTTATTGGCCATACAATAAGACATACCAAAATAACAAGGCATCCATTGGTTTGTAGTGATTAAGATAAAAATAAAACATAGGGTCTCACATCCTCCTAAGTAGAAATGACCACTAAGGGGACACACTAGTCTGGTAGTGAATCAAACCCAACCTATGGCAACTACTGAGTGAGGGTCGTTGGGGGTCTTATCTCAACTCAAGGTAGCCCAAGGTGATTAGATTTGTGTTTGACTTATTTTTATTTATGTGTAATTTTTATGTTTGTCTTTGTGCCAATTAAGGGATAGGATCTTTGCTGATTCTCTTACACCTACCCTAAACACATCACAAGAATTTGGTAATTAGAAACATTTTTAACTTGAAGAAAAGTTTGATAAAATGGAATTTTTATTGATGAAAAATCATTCAGGACATTATTCATGCATAATATTTCTTTAGATAGAGCCTGTTGATCATGAGCATCGAGCGTTTTCCTTTATGATTGATGAGTTGATAGGATCCACCCTGATAGGCCTTTTTTATGGTGAAAGGGCCTTCCCATATAGGTTCAAACTTGCTACCCATCTTGTGATGGGCTACAATTGATCTCCTTAGAATAAAAACAAGTTCTCCAATTCAAAAATCTCAAGGCTGGACCAACTTGTTATGAGCTTGAACCATTTTTACTTTGTACAAATCGAGGTTCCAACATGCTCGCAAATATCTTTCTTTCAAATCTTTGAGTTCTTCCAACTACAGCTTAGCGTTCTACTCGGTAGCGATTTTACTGCCCATAATTATCCGTAGTGATGGGAGCTAGACCTCTAATAGTAGAATGGCTTTGGACTTATACACTAAGGAGAATGGGGTAGATTATGTTGGCATCCATGGGTATGGTAAGCCCATAAAGCTTCAACTAACTGCTCATGTCACTATCGCTTGTTATCATCGAGCATCTTCTTGAGTATTTGGATGAGAGTATTGTTGAAGGCTTCCACTAAATTGTTCGCCCGTGGGTAGTAGATGGTAGAACACCTCCAATCTATGTTGTGTCTCTAGGAAAAGTTATTGATTTTAGTGTTCTTGAAAGCGGTACCATTATTGAATATGATTTAGTTAGGCACTCTAAATCTATACACGACATGATTCCTGAAAAATTAGAGCACATGTTGAGCTTTTACTTCTCGCCTTCACCCACTTGGAGAAGTTGTCAGTAACTACTAGAATGAACCGGTGACCTTCGGATGAGGGAAGACTGATCAAACCCATTATGTCGATGCCCCCAACAATCGAATGTCCACGAGGCTAAAGTTGGGTGTAGAATGTTGGGCGGTTGGTGCAAAACCACTCAATGTACTTGGCATTGGGGACAACGCTTTGCTACATTCATGCAATCTATGATCATCGTTTGCCAATAGTATCCAAGTCTATTAATTTTGGCTTTCATTTTGGGACCAGATTTGTGAGGTCTGCATAGTCCTCAGTGGACCTCGGTCATGATCATACAAGCTTTTTGTTTTTCTGAACAGCATAACCACATATGATCGAAAGACTGTCGGTATAAGATGCCATCCACGAGGGTGTAAGAAAGTGCTCTTTTCTTCACTTGATTAGCTTGGGATTTATCTTGATGTAGTTTGCCTTTATTTAGAAAATAAATGCCTCTAATATATTTTTCATCCTTTTGGCAATGACAACCTCTCCTTCAAGAGTGTGTTTATTGATGAGTTCAACATCAATAAGAGGAAGGACCTGCATATTGTGAACCTCTATTGATATAGACTCATCTTTCTAACATGCCAACTCTTTAGCAAGCTCCTCTAAGGCATTAGGTATGACATTTCTCCTTGAGGAATCTTATAGATTGTGACCTCTAGGATTTGAGCTAGTAACTCCATGGTGTACTTATGGTAGTGATGGAGTTTGGGCTTCAAGACCTTATAGGACCCAGCGATCTAGTTAACAACTAGTTATAAATCCCCAAAGATATTGAAATTTTGAATGCCTATCGAGATAACTAACTGTAGATCAACAATCAGAGCCTCATATTCAGCTTCATTGTTGGTGCAAGGCTCAGACAAATGATATGAAAATCACATCATATCATGGTCTAGCATGAAGAGGACTATCCTACCCCCGCCTTTCTTGGGAGAGTGGACTGTGATTCTTCTCCTCTTTAAGAAGAAGCCGCACCATCAAAGTACATCTCCCATTGGTGAGTGTTTGTATTCTCTAAGTTCATGATTTGTTCATTAGGGAGAATGTCACTGAGTGGGGAATCTATAGGAAGTGGGTGCATTAGAAGTTTAGTACTTGTCCTTTCACCACTTTGAGGTGCATGTGATGTCAAACTGTGATAAAATCATGGACCATCATGCCAATCATTTAGATAGTGTCGGTCGTGTCATGAGATACTATAGTGGGTTGACTTTAGAAATCAAGTTTACTTTGTGAGAGACCCTATAATGTCATAGCTTCTAGGCTGATAAGATTAAAGCTAGGCAATGCTTCTCAATGGGTGGATAGTTTGCCTTAATAAGTATTAGATGATGGTTGGGATAGTAAATTGCATTCTCTTTTCTCTCATCATTGCCAAGGGAGTAATCTAACATAGTAGTATAGAGTATAAGAAGTTTGCCTTGGATAGGGATAGCTAGGACTGGTCGTGTTTTAAGATATTGCTTGATGCTCTTAAATACATGTTGGCATTTATCATCCCACTTGAATTTGGCATCTTTCTTGAATAGTGTTGAAAATGGCTGACATCTGCCTAATAGGTTAGATATAAAGCATCTTAGATATGCCAACCTCCCTTGGAATGATTTGAGTTGGGTTAGAATTTTATGGGGTGGTATTTCCAATATCACTTTAAGCTTCTCTAGGTTGATTTCAATCCTGCGATCTCGGACAACAAACCCCAAAAACTTCCCTGAAGTCACTCCAAATGCACACTTCAAAGGATATATTTTAAAGTTGTATTATCTTAACGACTAGAAAACTACTCTTAAGTCAAAGAGATGATCTTCCTTTTCTTTGACCATGACCAGAGATTGTTGATGTAACATTCAACTTGGTGATGAATGAGTTCATTGAAAATTTACGTCATGACCTATTGGTATGTGGTGCCAGCATTTTTGAGGTCGAAAGGCATGAACTTATAACAATAAATTCTGATCGAGGTTTTGAATGCATTATTCCTTTCATCTTCATCTCCCATTTTTATTTGGTTATATCTAGATGAGGAAATGTCCACCATTAATTTCAGTATCGATAATGAAAAATAATCTTTTGTACATGCAAATTTGGTCGTTCTTCTTATTAACTAGAATGATGCTAGCCAACCAAGTGGGATATTTTTCCTTCTAGATGAAATAAGCAATGATCAGTTTCTTGACATCAAAAATATCTCATTGTTCAATGTCCAATCACATGTGTCTAGGAGTTTGCTTGATGGGGTTAGTGTCAGGTTGTATCGCTAGCTTATGAACTACTACTTCATGAGATAATCCAGATATTTCTTTATAACTCTATGCAAAGTAGTCTTTAAACTTAGTGAGTAGCCTAACTAAGTAATTGGTTTGATTTATTCAACAAAGAATTGATGTATGTTGGACATGGATCATCCTCATCCCAAGTTGATTTCTTTTAGCTCATCGATAGTTAACTTAATTTCTTCTTCAAATTCTAGGAGTGCAACTTTAGCTTGGAGATTATCTAGATCATCAGAAGTTTTTAGACGCACCTCTTCATACAAGTTAATGTGATATGAGAAGAACATATCATATTGTAAATGATTAGTGATGGAAGCAATAATCGTCATCCACTAGGCCTTTTGTAGAAACCTAGTTGGGTCTTGATGAGAATTCTTGCACTTGTTGTCCCATAACCTCTCAAAATACCGACCTATGCTTAGAACATGTATGTGGAATTAAATCTTTCTTTACTAAGTTAAGAAGACAAGACAAGTACCTATCAAATGACGGTCCAATTAATTCTTTGAATGAATCATCCTCAAGTTCTACACCAACTTCTTGAATTTACGATGTTTCTCTTGGGTAAAACCTTTGGGTTTTAGGATTCACATGTTTTTGGGAAGCTTTCTTAACTATCAAACCCTCAACTTTTTGTGAGAAAAGTGGGGTTAGAGCTAAGGCACCCATATGCTATCCAACAGTTTCACATAAAAATAATTTGGATATATTTGTGCTTTGCTTGGGGACCCGATCTTCATCACTGTCATGCTCTAGTGTTGCCTCCAACGGGATCTGTTGATGTGGAAAGTTGGCTGGTGTGCTCACTACATAATACTCATCCTCTGAACTAGATTTTAAGTCTATATAGATGATAGGTGTACTCTTGGATGCAGGGATGAACCTCCTGGTACGTGGTAAGTATGGGGGTCTTCCACCCCTGGGGCTCTCTCTAGACTTACCTCTTCCTCATCCTGGTGGAGGTTGGGTCATCCTCCCCAATTGTTCAAATGGATTAACGAACTCTGGGTGAAATATAATGTTAGGCTCTATTTCCTCCCTAATGTCTTCTTCTCGCTCCCTTTTCTTTTCTTTTTCATTTTCATTTTTTATTTTATTTTCCTTTTTCTTTTTTATTTTGATTAAGTTCATGAGAAAAAATATTTTGTTTCTTAGGGAGGTAATTGGTCGTGTCCTCATAAATCTTGACCCATGTACTGTAAATGGCTTGAGATATCCTTTGACATAATATTTGATTCCATCCCTGATGAACTTGATGATGCGATGTAGGGAGGATGGGACCATGTTATTCTCATGAATCCAAGGTAGCCCTAGCAAAGCATTGAAAGATGTATTAGAATCTTTTATGTGAAACTTGGCTTCTATCTTATAATCACTATGGAGCCTAAGGCCCTCTCGCCTCATTCATTGAATCCTTTCAATATAATCTTCTCTAATTGGAGTTTATAGATATCGATCCTCAAGTAGGCAAGGGTTCTTAAACTCATAATGTTCACTTATGCATTGGGATTAACCAATACTCTGGATAGCCTAAATTTGTTAGCATCCATAGTGATGTTGGGCGGTGCTCTTTGTCCCCAGTAAGTCTTCATCCGAGAATGTGACTCATGTTTCTTTTGAAAATCATGCTTCCTCCAGCTAGATTAGTAGCTGATCTAAGCATATTTTTGAGTCAAGCAATGCCTTAACTTGTGACTCCCTCATGTCTTTGGATAAAATAAAATAAGGGCTCCATATATGCTTAACTTAGCTGGAAACTTTCTAAAGTGTGCCAAGATGTTCTAATCAACTTTAGGTTAGTCCTCCATAAGCATATCCATGGGTGGAGTATCTTATGGAGGGGCTATCTGCTCACTGGAACCATTGACTCATTTAATGTTATCTTGAGGTCCTACCTTAGGAGGTAGAACTTTAACACTATGGAGGTTAACTTCAATGACTTCTTGTGATGATGAGCCTGTAGAAAGTTCTACCTGCTCATTGAGTATACCTATAGCTTCTCTTAAAATATCATTAGAGTAAGATGACACCAAATATATCTCAATTGGTGAACCCTAAAGATTTAAAAAAGGGCAATCTATTTTTAAATTGGAATGAAATTGATTGGAAATATTTAGATTATTATTATTTTAACTTGGAGAGCTATCTATAGGAATGAAATCATTGAGATCCTCAAAGGAGATGGGATGTAAGTGAAACTATTCTTCTTAATTGATCTCTTCAACTTTAGAGGTACATGATAAAAGTCAAGAAGAGTGAGCAGTATGAGTGGCTTGGTGCCCTCATCCTGTCAACTCTTCGTTGGTGGTGGCGGAGCTAGTAGGTATGGTAACTATAATGGAGGAGAAGGAATGTTGGACTCGAGGTGGTGTTTTGGAATTATCTTGGGCATATGATGGTTGTTGCTGGTGTGCTTCCAACCTCCATGAGTTGTCCCTCTGGCCGGTAGACCTTCCTTAATGTTGGAGGTCTGAGCTGAGTTAAGCATCTGCAAAGTAAGTTTCTTGATTTTAGAAATGATCTTCTTAGAGGTAAGGGATAAAGAGATATCCCAACCTTCTTTTGTCTTAAGAGGATTGGATGTATCCCCAAAGATAACTTTAATTGAATCAGAAGGTTATTTTACTAAGTATTCCTTGGGGATAACTATGACTCCTGACTTGTAGCTACACTCAAGAAAATCTTTGATTGTAAAATAATCCTCTAAGATATGGCTTAACATATGGTGGTAGGGGCAGTAGTTAGGATCATCACTCCTACCCACTTCCTCTAGCTTTCTAGGCTTGGGTAGTTGGAAATCAGGCTTCTTGAAAACTTTCTTGACTACCTCTCTCTTTAGTATGCCTTGTTGAGCTTATCGAAAGAGTAAGTGGATAGTATATACTTGGCGGTCGATACTACTATAATTGGTGTAGGTCAGGTGGTCTTTGTAGTGGTTGAGGTAGTGGAAGAGGAGGCAGGAGTGGAGGTCACTGGACTTAGGCTTCTCAAACTATGCTCTCTGCTACTTCCCTTATCCACTGCTACTACTATCCCGGCTTTTCTCAAATACTTTTTAGGGCTTAGGCTTGGAAGATTGGTCTGAGAAGGGTAATTGTTTGGCTTCCTCTTATAGGTTAACCGCCTTGTTGATTAATTTTTCAAATGCCTTTATGGTAAAGCCCTTGACCATGAAGGCGATCGGGCCATGACTATTTTTAAGAAGAATTTCAATGGCATT
Source organism: Cymbidium sinense (assembly GCA_021442155.1). NCBI lineage: Eukaryota > Viridiplantae > Streptophyta > Magnoliopsida > Asparagales > Orchidaceae > Cymbidium > Cymbidium sinense. The sequence goes on along the minus strand of CM038221.1, from coordinate 44,266,750 downwards.
TGTTCTTACAGTTGTGATTTGCATTTCATACTTAGGTTACACCATCTGATGATATAATCAACAAGAGACTCATTGGGTTTTTATTTCTCTATAATGAGGTCCCCTACAGTCACTCTCTACTGAGCTCATGCAAATCTCTCAATGAAGAACTGCTCTAACTCTGCAAAAGACTTCACTGAACCATTAGGTAGTTTGGCATACTAATCAAAGGCTACTCTATAAAGGCTTCTGACAAATTACTTGAAGTGTAGGGCATCACTTCCACTAACGTTGCAACAATGGCGTGAAATGTCTAATATCTGCTTAGGTTTCCGCCATTGAATACCTTCAAGGATAGTGACACAAAACCCTTTGGATATTGAACTACATTGAATTCCTATAGGTAGGGTCTACCCTTTGGAACTAATGGGTCTCCTTAGTCTTGAGCCAATGCTTCCTTCACTTTCTATTCTACCATTTGCTTGATGTCCTTCTCATGCATGGAGGTACCATTAATTATCTTTCTATGCAGATATTGATATCCTCATCCATCGGTGTCGTGCTCTTGGGACAATCAAGGATATGCACTAACTCAAGTCTATCTTCCTCCATAGGAGTGGGTTGGGAGATAGGTGGTTGGTTTTGTAGTGCTAAGACCACTATCATCAACTCCTCTACTTTCCTCTCCATCCTTTCAATCTGATCATCCTTAAGCATGTTTTGTTGGAGAAGACATTGAGTTGAGTCGAATGCCTCACCTTCCTCAACTATAATGCCCTGAGCTTCCGGCGGTTGCTCCCTATGCATGGATCCTCATGTATGAACCATATGGACTTCAGTAGTATCATTCAAAAGGTCATCCTCATCGGCGTTGAAGTCTATCATACCCTCATCTTGGTCAGAATGGTCATTTTGACTATCTTCCTCACCATAGCATGATAGTCCTTAATATCTTTTTATAATGATTGGTCATCCACTCTACCCAGAACTACTGGAACATTTGTTGGGTGGTGACTTGCTACTGGACTGTGTCTTGAAGAGGTGATGCACTGTATATTCTAGATGGGGGGAGTGCTATCTCTGACTGGCTTGGCAATCATGGGAGCCAACCTAGAATCTTTTCTTCCTTCTCCTTTGGCTACGATGGTGAAGCGATTATGACACTCTTGGGCAACCACTCCTTCTCTACCATTGGGGTGGAGAGTCGAGCGGCAGAGCTCAGCCTCACATCAACTAGTGGAGTGTGGGATTTTAATTTAGAGTCATTGGGATACCACACATATCTGAGGGGGGTACTTATTGAACTGATCGGGTATAACATTATGGTATGATGTACTATCTTGAAAGATAAAAATATCACCCTACAATGGACCTAATCACCTAATAAGGACTCCTAAAGCAGATGGGCCTTCAAATATACCAGAGATCTTTCCTCTACTTTACACATGAAAAAGTAAAGTGAGGTTTATTTTATGATGGGTTCTTTAGTTTTCTATGGAACTAATCTTCCATAGTTAATTACATCTTAGGAAGTTTGATTTCTTAAGAATACTATTAATTATAATAGTTAATCAACATCTCCAAAGACTTTAAAGTTAAACTATCAATAAATTAGGTATTTTGGAAAATCAAGTGGGAATGTTCAATTTGGAAAGACTTATTTTTGGATCTCAAAGGAAGATAAATAGAGTACTCATGATACTAAAGCCTAGTGATGAACCTATCCTATGGTGAGGCTTTATATGTTTGAATGAGAGAGTTTATTTTAATTTGAGTTGAAATTTTTATTAGAATGCTAAGGATTATAATCTATCAACACAAGATTATGGAAATGTCTGAGAGGTGAGGACTTACACTCGTAGGCTGAAAGACACAGTCAACCTAGGAAGCTTTAGCATAAGCTAGAAGCATGACCTAAATCTAAGAAGAAAATGGGATATTATGGTTTACCTCCAAAAGAGAGGGTAAACACATCCCGACTCTTCTAGACTTACAACTGCCTAGAGTGGCCGCTAGCTAACATTTCCTATGATTCAAAATTATGTAGGCCTATCTTATGTAATTGCAAGAGAAGTAGGCAGTTATTTAGTTAGGAAAGGAGACTAGTGTCCTAACTTACTCCTTGAGAGACTAGATCATGACATGAAGACATGATTAGACTAAAAAAAATGAAAATTTTACAAATTCTTTATATCATTTTGACACATTCATTTGGAGAAGGGCTTATGCTAATTATGCCTAAATGCATGATGAAATAGTGTTGTTGGCTAAATCAATGGGAGGTGGTGTTCTCAACTACAAGGGATGTCCTCACAGGTCAAGCATTCTCCCATCGTGCAAGAGTGGAGACACTCACTATTCAAAAATGGAATAATATGAAATGCATGATATTAGAACATTCAACATTCAACTAAGAGGTTGCTAAATCTTTTAATTATCTTGATTATAGCCTAAGCTTTAAAGTGAGGTTATGAATTATTTTAAAATATAATTATGAGTTATTAGTGGGGATAGAAAAATTAATTTAATCCTAAAGAGCCACCACATCCAGTCCATACATTCAATCATCAATCTTTAAGAAACCTATGAAAATCATGTTGCTTCTATTGTGCAATCTAAATACAACAAACAATCATTCATAAATTTCATAAAAGAATAAGAGGTCGGTGTGGCCAGGTATCATCGTACACCTCAAAAAAGAAAAAATTGGGTTGTCGAGCTCTACCCTTATACAACTCGGATTACAAAAGAATAATTACAATTGAAATTGAAATTAGATGTTATGGGGGTCTTCATTCTTACTCTTATTTCTTCATTTCTTCCTTCGGTTTGAATTCCTCCAAGGCATTACAAGGCATCCCAAGACTTTGCCTAGCCACTACTCATCCTAAACCCCATAGTACTAATCCTAATTCCTATTTGCAAAATTATATTTTATGAAAAAATTAAATCTAACTACACACACAGAAGACATATGTTAGCTAAACATACATAGAAACCCAAGTAGTTATATTTCATAATTTGAACATTTCACCATACCCATGGGTAACCAAGCCCACATGTCCTAATATAGATTATACTTAGGAAATAAGCAACACAAGCAAAGAGTTTATATTTATTTTAGTGGCCCCATTAGCATAATCACCTATTGAAAATAACATTAGGCTAATAACAATCTTATATCCAGTCTACGAATAACAATCATAACTTCCAGTCTAAAATATTACATCACAAAATAAAATATAACATCATTACATAAACCTTCCAAACCTAAAGCTAGAAGTGGTGATTTAGCATTTTAATGTGTGTGCTTAGGCTTAGTGTGGTATGTCTTAGCTAAGCTTTAAGATTATAATTGTCTAGAGTTTTGAATTATTTAATTTAAACATGAAGGGTGGTTTCACTTTAAGTCATTAAGGGGGTTTACAAATTTTGATTTGTATTTTATTTTGTTTTATTTGATATTTACTTAACATCTAAATATTGTAAAGAGATGAAGGAGGCTTAACCTCTTCCATCCTTATCTTAAGTTATTTTCTAAAGGCATGTTGTTATGACTTGGTTTCTTAGTGAATAATTTATTAAATATTTTATTAATCCTAAGTTTGGGTTAATCTTAAAGAATCTTATTCAACATGAAAGGCATCTTAAGATTAATGTAATTGAATTGCCATCACATAGATAATGTTGCACCATTCCTTTTCATCATCAATAACATACACATGATTTAGGACTTAATATACCTATACATGCAATGTACTTTTGGCACACTTAGATGATTATGAATGCATATCTATTTTTGTAAAAAAGGAATTTCAATCCTTAGCTAAGTATACACACATGTATTAAAGTTTTAAGTAAGTATACACCATTATTTAATCTAGGGAAGTGAGATAATCTAACACCTCCTTGGGGCTACTTAAAACCTCGTATTCCAGAGATGTCCAAGCTATATACTTTTGTTCTTAAATACATATGAATGTACACACAACCATGGGAATGAAAATCATGTAAAATATTATATTTTTGTGAATCATTTACACATGTAAATTAAAGTTCTATCCAAATTCTGGTACATGTACACATATGAATGAAATTTAAATAAGTACGTGCCTTTGTTAACCAGGAAAGTGAAGTAATCTAAGACCTCTATCAGGATACTGAAAGCCTCATATTTTTGGGATGTCCAGATTATATACTTATCATCATTCAAACATATGTAAACTCATACATGAATCATAAAGATAAAGCAACACTTTGACATGTTTAGGTTATAAGCACATGTAAATCCTATGTAATATTCATAGCTAATATCAATTCAACTCTTCATTTATGATTTTAAAAATAGTTTTGAAACTTATTAGTGATAATAGCTACTCTATATAATAGGATTAATTCAACAAATGCAACTTTACATAAGTATATTCATTTGATTACTTGATTTGAAAACATGATCACATGATACAAATGGCATATAAAATTTATAATGATTGAAAAGGAATAATTGAACACTCCCACATAATTCATTCAACTACACATATTTCTAAGGACAATCATATTGAATAAAATTATTTAAGGAAAGCAAAGCTTCTTATTAAGTTTGATTTTAGATTTGGATGATTAAACTCAAAGAGGAGAAATAATATTTGCTACTTTTACCCCATCCCATGTTGATGATCTAATATGTTTAAGGAGAAATAATTAAGTGGGTTTTATGAATTAATTAAATTTGAATCATTATGCAATTCACTTAATTACCTTTTTGTATGCTTCATTAATTTAATTAATTATTTAATTATGAGCTTCCAATGATATGCAAATGAGAAATTAAAATTGCAATGCACTTAGAGTCCTAATGCAATGAAGCTCATAATTAACTATTAATTAAATTAAAGAATCTATACTTATATGATTTTCCAGACCCATGGGTTAATCATAATTTTCTTAAGCCTCTTTACATTATCAAACTCATAAAGAAGAATCAACAAATTCAAATTAAATTATCCAGAGAAATTATCATTTTAATTTGATTTGATTTCATTGTTAATTAATAAATCAATTCTTTAATTACCCTCCGTAAATAAATGGATTTGGAGAAATAATTATGAAAGAGGTCATAATTACTCCCCCTCATCATTCCACTATTAATCAATGATTAATGAGCATTAATTACTTAATTTTTATTATTTAGAATTTTTGATAATTATTAAATTACTTAATAAGGGTAATTAAGATTTGGATTTCAAATTCTCCTAATTAACTAGCCAATAAATCATAAGAAAATTATGGGAGCTAAAAGACATCCCAAGGAATCAAAACATTTAATTTGAGACTCATTAGCCAAGTAATTAGGGTTTAATTAAGCTAATTAGGAAAAAATTTCAAACCCTAATAAAGCACTATTCACTATTCAAAACATATAAAAATTATTTTATTAAATTCTCCTCTCTTTACCTTTTCCAAAATGGGTTTACTCATATTTTTAGGATCTTTCTACAATTAATTATGATTTTTTAAAATTTAGAGCAATTAAACATATTTTAATCCATAATTAGTCCCTAATTTCATCGATGCCATGCGGGAGCTGACGTGGTAGTGCTTTCCATGTGGCATTGTGGGATTGGCCACTTAAAGCGTCCGATACAGCATGCTGAGTGAGCGGCAGCAGACACGCTTTCATCCCCATCGTCTGATCTTAGATCGGATGGTGGGGAATAATCTAGCTGATCTTAAAGAATAAAATTGGATTTTCTTATAGATTAAATCATGACCATCAATTTTAATCACACGAAGTAGATAGCGAATGATCTTTCATTTCCAGCGTCAGAAAATGAATGCCGTCTGCCCTCCCCCACTCGATCTGAGGTTGCTGGAGCTCGCAAGACTTTGGGATTGACTTGGAAATGTTCAGGAAATATATCTAAGGAGATCCTATAGGGGAAATCGCATGAAATCACAAAACTCTTCACAAAGGACCAACACGTAAGAGGATTTCTATTATTTGCAAAAAAAACACCTCACCAGAGCTTAAGTTCTACTGTCCAATGACTGAGGTAGCTTCATCTTGAAGAGATAGAGCCTTGTTGAGATGCACATGAGTTGTCTCCCAATTGGTGGCTATATGGACTAAACGCCGCCACAAACGTCACCGGAGTTGGTCTAGGAGTGGTCTCCAATGCTCGAATTAATCTGGAATCGATTTATTTTAGATCGCTGGAGCTTGGGGAAGGTGTGGGAGAAGTTAATTGAAAATAGGTGGTGAGGTCTGAGTGGAGTTAGATAGAGAGGGGGATAAATTTTGCTCGAGTTGGGTCTCACCGCCGATGGAAAGCTCAAGGGAGATCAAGATGCTCTAGGATGCTCATCTTGACTCACTAAAACTTTGTGTCTCATTTGAATTCAATGGGGAAAGAGTATACTCTCCTCGATTGATCCAATGGCTTGGATTAGTTGGCATGTGGTGGTGTAGGTGTCAGGATGGGTGAGGCTAAGGTGGACGATCTTGAGTAGCTGAGGACAAGGGGTGGGTTGGCAATGTGTGTACCCCCTCCTAAGTGTTCCAATTGGGCGGCTTAGGTTAGCTTACCTCCACTTGAGCCATGGTTAACCCAATCAACTTTAGGTTAGGTTAGCCAGTAGTCCAAGTGTCCAAATTGAGCTTAGGGTGGCTGCCAAGGGTTGGAGAGTGGGTTTGACCATCCAAATAGGGATTTTGTCCCATTTGGAGGGGTTTATCCAATGAGTTTTAGCCTAATTCAGGTCCAAGATGGGTTGGGTTTGATTTGGGCTGACCCATGGTGACCCAAGGATGGGTCATGCCAAGCTTGGTTGGGTTTGGGCTTGGTTTGAATGGGTTTGGCTCAATTTGATCCATGTAGGTCAAATTGGGTTAGGTTGATTCATGGGTAAAATTGATGGTTGGGACATGTTCAAATGATCATTTGGAATGTTTAGGTTCAATTGGTTTGATTTGATTTGAAGTGGATTTGAATTTGGCTCATATGTGTTCATATTGGTTAAATGGGCTTAGTTGATGAATTTTGTCAAATTGGCCAGATTGGCATGGGTTAGGAGTTAGTTTAGGTTCAATTGATGATTTGAGGATTATTGTAGATGTTGATTTAAATTAATTTTGATTTAGGAATGATTTAGATGAATTTGATCGTTTAGCTCAATTTGGGCTAAATGGGTCAATTGGGTTGGTTTGGTCAAATTGAGTTCAATTGAAGGTTGGATCTTGTTGAACAATCAATTTATGATGAATTTGAGTCATTGGTTTTAATCAATTTGATTTAGGATTGGATTTGGCTGAATTTAGTCCTTTAGGTCAAATTGGGTCAACTTGAGTCAAGAGACCAAGTTGGCTTGGTTTGGTTCAATTGATGGTTGATTTATGTTCAAGGATCAATTTATGATTAATTGGAGGTATTGGTTTCAATCAATTATGTTTGGAATTAAGTTTGGTTTAAGTTTGGTTCAATTTTATTTATCATAGCTAATTATGTCAACTTGGGTCAAGTGATTAAATTAGCTTGGTTTGACCCAAGATTATAATTGGTCAATCAAGGATGATCAACAATCATTATAGAAGAAATTTAATGGGTTGGATTGGAATTTGGATCAATTGGGTCCTTTAGATGACTTTGGTTCAAGTGAACCAAATGGGTCAATTGTTGGATTGGGTTGAAGTTTGATGATTGATTTAAGATTGATTGATGCTTTGATTACAATTGATTTGGATTTAATTGGGTTTTGACTCATTTGGACCCTTTAGGTCAAATGGGCTAAGTTGGGTTGGATTTCTTAGTTCAATTGGCTTGATTATGGGTATTGGAAGGGTTTGAAAAAGAGATTTGAATAGTTGGAGTGCTTTTGTGAAAATTGATTGGACTTGGCTTAATTAAATGGGCTTTGGGTTTCATCCATGGGATGATGGTGGAATTAGTTTAAGTTAAGGGTTAACTTAATTTTGCTTGGAGCTTGGACATGAAAGAAAATCCAATTAAGATTTATTGTAATGGCTTGGGGTTGGTTTTGGATAAGTGGATAAGCTTGGCTCATGGTCTAGGCCATATGATAGGTAGGTCCCCTTGGTCCTAAGGTACATCCTAAGCTTAGGGTACCTCCTTAAGTCTCTAGGCTAGGATTTAGTGTTCTATTAATCATTAAAAGTGTCTTATGACTAGAGAAATCCAGTGCTTAGAAGACTCTTAAGTCTATGGAAAGATGAGTCAATCCTCACTCCAAAAGTGAGGTTAACAAAAGGACCCCCAATAGGTGTGGTGTAATTAACAATGTACACCATACATATTGGCATTGACCGAGGTGATTAATAGCATCCTGGAAGATCACAAGCACTAAGGATGGCTATCCATACCCAAGTGAACAGATAAATGGAATCATTGATCATAACGTGATGCAATTCACTGCACATTGCGAGGGCGTGAGAGAGATGAGTGAATTTAGTTTAATTAATTAAGAATTGACTCTGTACCAAGGGAAGAGAAGAAGATCCACTGGGGATTCACAAATGAGTTTGTTTGAATAAAGAATGATTTATGCTAAGGGCATAAAAGGGGGAGATCCATTGGAGATTGAGATTTGATTAAATTTGTTTGATTTATTTTGATTTGATTTATACATAAGTATAAAAGGAAATCAGGGATTGAGATTTGATTGAATTTTTTTGGTTTAATTGAATTGATTTAAGAAAGAGGGATCTATTGGGGATACAGGTTTGGTTTAGTTTGTTGGTTTGTGTTGATTGATATTCCTTGGGGATATAGATTTGAATTTGATTGATTTAGTTTGATTAGTTTGTTATTGATTGAGTTTAAGTTTGATTGATTTGATTTTGTTGGCTGATTTAATTTGATGGAGGATCTGCTCGGGATATGGATTTAGTTGGATTTGTTTGATTTGGTTTGTTGATTAATTTTGATTTGACCAATTTTTTTGACTGAATTTGATTTTGTTTGAATTTGGGTTTCATTTTATCTTGGATTTGACTTCATTGGGGATATAAGTTTAAAATTGAATCCATTTCTATTTTGGTTTTTATTTAATTGATTTAATTTGGACCCTATCAATTTACGATGAACTGCATTAAAAAGGGGCTATGTAAGCCTGGACCAACCTTAGATTTACTAGTCAAAAGGGGTAGTCTACCAGCCGAAGCATAGAAACTATCCAACCTAGGGGTTGCCCATCGGTTTGTAATGGCTGTCCTAGAAAGAAAGCTCGGGGACACATCTTCCATAGTAGAAATAACCATTGGGGTCACCTGCTGATGGCACAACAAGTCAAACCCAACCTGGGGTGACTATTGAGTGAGTGCCACTAGGGGTCTTATCTCAACACATAGTAGTCAATGTGATTCTTATAGGGAGTTCTGCTGGCACTGCCCAAAAGATAAGATGTCTACTTGGAAAGTGATGTCTCTAAGGGCCATATCCTAATCCATAAAAGAATTTATTTCATTTTGTTTATTTATTTATAGAATTTATTGGTTTGCGAAGAGCCACACCAAGAAGGAGCAATTGGGCTTCAATCTATTTTAGATTTAATGGCCCAAGGGATAGCTGTGCTTCCGCATTATAGAATTTCCAACCAGAGGTGGCTACTAGGAAAGGAGAATTGTCCAATCCAATAGTAGCTTGGCTCATGGTCTAGATGGGGTAATGAAAATGTAATCCAAATAGAATGCCCACAGGGAAGGTGCTTCTAGGGTCTTATCCTAATCCATAAAAAATAAATCCTATAGGTACACAGTGGCTGACTCAAGGTGAAAGCACATGGACTCACATCTGCCTAAGCAGTGTTATCCACCGGGTGGGTTGCCATTAGAAAGGAAAACACCAACTAACTTAAGGCATCTGCCAATTTTGATGATCAATTTAGAAAGAAAGCATCGGGGACTTACATCTTCCTAAGTGGAACAGATCATTGGGATAGTCTGTCGTCAGCTAGACAACTACTATATGACCTAGGGAGACTACCAAGTCAGGGGTCACAAAGAAGGATTGAACCCAAGCTTAAAGTAGTCATGAGGAAGAAGAGTCACTGAGGGTCTTACCCTAATCCTTGGATATAAACTCGGACCTAGTCAGTACACGGTGGTTAGTTCAAGAAAGCTTGGGGACTCACATCTTCTTAAACAAAGACAACATCAAGCTAGCTTATTGGTAATGCAATATGATGTACTAGACTAATAAGGTGCTCATTGGTTTGCATTGGCTAGGAAGAAAGGGGACTCACATTTTCCTAAACTGAAAGACCACTTGGGTGATACACTAGCTAAGTGGTGGATGAAGCCCAACCAAGACCAACCACTTAGTGAGGGCTACTGGGGGTCTTATCTTAACTCGAAGTAACTCAAAGAAGTTGGATTTGTATTTGAGTTATTTGTATTTGTGTGCAATTTTGTGTTGTGTTGTGCCAATGAGAGATACGATGCCGCTCATGTTCTCTTATACCCACCCTAAACACACCACAAAAATTCAGTAAATGGAAAGCTTTCAATTTGAAGAGATGTTTGATTTGAAATAGAATTTTATTCATGAGAAATTATTTTGAACATTATTTGTGCATAGTATTTCTTTAAATAAAGCCTTTTGATAGGAAGCATCGGACATTCTTCTTTGTGGTTGATGAGTCAATAAGATACACCTTGGTAGGCATTTTCTATTGTGAAAGGGCCTTCTCTAGTGGGTTCAAACTTGCCTCCTATCTTATGACAGGCAACAATTGGTCTCTTTAGAACTAAAAAAAGCTCTCACGCTTGAAAAGCTCTAGGGAAAACCAACTTGTTGTGAGCTTAAACCATCTTTATTTCATATAACTCGAGGTTCTAGCATCGGCATTTCTCTTCCAAACTGTCGAGTTCTTCTAACTGCAACTTGGCATTCGGATGTAACTTTGCTACCCACAGCTATCCTTAGTGATGAGACTTGCACTTTTAAAGGTAGAATGACTTCGGACCCATACACTAAGGAGAATGGGATAGATTGCATTGGAGTTTTATAAGTAGTGTGGTACACCAACAAATGTTCAACTAACTGCTCATGCCACAGTTGCTTCTTATCGTCAAGCATCTTCTGAGTATTTGGATGAGAGTTTTGTTGAAGGCTTCTGCTAAACCATTCACCTGTGGGTAATAAATGGTAGAGTATCTCCAATCTATGTTGTGTCTTTGGGTAAAGTTGTTGATTTTAGTGCTCTTAAAAGTACCATTATAGGATATGATTAGTGGGTACCCTAAATCTATAAATGATATGTTTTTTGAAGAACTGGATCACATATTGAGCTTTGACCTCCTAGAGCGGAATCACCTCCGCCCACTTTAAAAAGTAATCCGTAGCAGCAAGGATGAACCGGTGACCATTAGATGAAGGAGGATCAATCAGGCCCACTATGTCGGTGCCCCAACACTCAAATGGCCAGGAGGCCAAGGTTGGATGTAGAACGTTGGGTGGTTGATGTAGAACCACTCCATGTACTTGGCACTAGCGACATCATTTTGCTACGTCCATGCAATCTATAATCATTGTCACCCAATAGTATCCAAGTCTCTTGATTTTGACTTTCATCTTACGACCAGATTTATGAGCTCTGCATAATTCTGAGTGTACCTCGGTCATGATCTTACATGCTTCATGCTTATCTAAACAATGTAACCATAAATGATCGAAGGACCATTGGTACAAGACACCATCCACAAGGGTGTAAGAGTGTGCCCTTTGCTTCACTTGATGTGCTTGAGACTTCTCTTGAGGTAGTTTGTCTTTGTTTAGGTAATTAATGAAGGGTTGCCTCCAATCCAGTTCTTCATCCTTTTTGATAATGATAACCTCCCCTTCAACAGAGTATTTGCCAATGAGTTCAACATCAATAAGAGGAAAGACTTGTCTATTGTGGACCTCTATTACTATGAACTCATCTTCCGGACATGTCAACTCCTTGGCAAGCTTAGTTAAGGCATCAACTATGGCATTTTCTCATCGAGGAATCTTGTAAATGGTAACTGCTGGGCAACACCAAGGTGTACTTGTGGTAGTGATGGAGTCTGGGCTTCAAGACTTTGTAGGACCCAGCGATTTGGTTGGTAACTAGTTGAGAATCCCCAAAGATGTTAATATTTTGGATGCCTAGTGTAATGGCTCACTACAGATCGACAATAAAAACCTCATATTCTGCTTCATTGTTGGTGTAAGATTTGGATAGATGATATAAGAATGTCATCATATAATGGTCTAGTGTTAGGAAGACTATTCCTACCCTTGCTTTCCTTGAGAGAATAGATTGTGGTTCTTCTCCTTTGAGAGAAGCTACACCATCAAAATACATCTCCCAGGGTGAATGCTTGAATCTCGTAAGATCATGATTTGTTCATTGGGGAGATCATTACTAAGTGGAGAATCTACAAGAAGTGGGTGCTAAGAAATATATGAGTGCTTATCCTTTTACCATACAGAGGAGTATAAATGTGATATCAATCTGCAATAATATTATGGACCATCATGCCAAACCATCTAGATAGGGTCGGCTGTGTCATGAGATATTACAGTGGATTAATTCTAGAAATTAAGTTTACTTTATGAGAAAGAATATAGTGTCATAGCTTTTGGGCTGCAAAGATTAGAGCTAGGAAATGCTTCTTAATGGGTGGATAATTTACTTCAGTAGGTATTAGATGATAGCTGAGATAATAAAAGCACATTCTCTTTCCTTCGTCATTGTCTTAGGCCAACAAAGTGCCAAGGGAGTCATCCAATGCAGTAGTGTATAGTATAAGAGGCTTGCTTAGGATAGGGTCATCCCACTTGAAGTTGGCATCCTTCTTGACTAGCACTGAAAATAGTTGGCATCTGGCTGATAGGTTTGCTATAAAGTGTGTTAGATATGCCAACCTTCTTTGGAATGATCTGAGTTGGGTGAGACTTTTATGGGGTGGCATTTCTAATATCACTTTTATCTTCTCCGGGTCAATTTCAATTCTACGATGTTGGACAATAAACCCAAGAAACTTTTATGAAGATACTCCAAATGCGCACTTCACATGGTTCATTTTGAGGTTGTATTGCCTTAATCGCTTGAAACCTACTCTCAAGTCAAATAGGTGGTCTTCCTTTTCTTTGCTTTTGACCATGATCATCAACATAGCATTTTTACTTGGTGATGAATGAGTTCATCAAGATTCAAGTCGCTTCTTGGTATGTGACACTAGCATTTTAAAGTCAAAGGCATGACTTTATAGCAATATATTCGATTAGGGTTCTGAAACCGGTTCCTTTCATCGTTAGGTGCCTTCTTTATTTAATTATATCTAGATGAAGCATCCATGAAAGAGAAGACTGCATGAGATGAAGCAATATCCATCATTAGTTCTAGTATTGGTAGTGGAAATTCGTCTTTTGGACATGCCTTGTTAAGATCCCTAAAATTGGCTCATATGTGAATTTGTCCATTCTTCTTCTTTACTGAGACGACACTAGCCAACTAGGTAGGGTATTTTTTTCTCTCGAATGAAACCATCATAGATCAATTTCTTGACTTCAAAAGTAACATGTTGTTCAATGTCTAATCGCATGCATCTAAGAGCTTGCTTGATAGAGTTAGTGTCAGGCTATATCACTAACTTATGAAATGCTACGTTAGGAGATAATCTGGGCATTTTTTCAAAATTCCATTCAAAGCAGTCCTTAAACTTCATGAGTAGCCTAACTAAGTCATTGGTTTCAATTTCGTTCGACAAGAAACTTTTGTATGTCTAACATGGGTTATCTTCAGTCCCCAAGTTGATTTATTTGAGTTCATCAATGGTTGATTTGATTTCTTTTTCAAATTTTGGAGGTGCATCTTTGGCTTAGAAATCATCTAGATCATCTGAAGTTTCTAAGCACACCTCCTCATTTGAGTTAATGTAATTTAAAAAGAACCTATCAGATTCTAAATGATTGGTGATGACCAAGAAGTAATCATCATCATCCACTAGACCCACTGTGCCAATGCCTAGTTTGAGACCTGATTAGGAGTTCTTGCATTTTTTGTTCCACAGCCTTTTTAAGTATTCTGACCTGTGTTTAGACCATGTATGTTGAATTAAACCTTTTTTTGCTAAATTATGAACACAAGGCGAGTACCAGTCAAAAGGAAATCTTATTAATTCTTTATATAAATCATCCTCAAGTTCTACATTGACTTCTTGACTTTAGGATGCTGCTCCTGGATAGAACATCTAGATATTTGTGCTAGTACATACTTTGGGGGCCTCTTAAACTACCAAACCCTTAACTTTCTATGAGGAAAGTGGGGTTAGAGCTAAGGTTCCCATCTGTGCCTAACATTATCACATAATAGAGACTTGGATACACTCATGCTTTGCTTAGGGACCCAATTTTCATCACTGTCTGGCTCAAGTGTCACCTCCAATGGGATCTGTTATCTAGAAGAGCTAGCTAGTGTGCTCATTACATAAGACTCATCCTCTAAACTAGATTTTAAGTCAATGTAGATAGCAGGTGTACTCCTGAATATTAGAATAAATCTCTTAGTAGGTGGTAAGTATGATGACCTTCCACCTCTGGGACTCGCTCTAGACTTTCCTCTTCCTCATCTTGGTGGAGGTCAGGTTATCCTCCCCACTTCTTCGAATGGAGTAACGAACTGTAGGTGGAATCAAATCTCGGGCTCTACCTCCTCCTTAAGGTCTCTTCTCATTCCCTTTTATTTTACTTTTCACTTTCTTTTTCTTTGTCATTTACTTTTCTTTCTTTTTTTTCTTTTTCTTTTTCATTTTGACTAAGGTCACGAGAGAAGACACTTTACTTCTTAGGGAGGCAATAGACCGCATCTTCATATATCCTGACTTCATAAATAATAAATGGTTTGAGATCTCCTTTGACCAAATACTCAATTCCACCTCATAGAAACTTGATGCAGTAATGTAAAGCGGATGGCACAATGTTGTTCTCATGTATCCATGGTCTCGGAAAGCATTGAAAGATGTATCAAAATCTATTATATGAAACTTGCTTCTAATCATGTATATCCCAAGGAAACATTATGGAGCCTAAGGCCCTATCTTCTTGTTCATTGAATCCTTTGAACATCATCCTCTTTGCTTAGAGTTTAGAAATGCTGATCCTCAAGTAGGCAAGGGTTCTTAGACTCATAATGTTCAATGATGCACCTGGATCAACTAGAACTCTAGATAGCCTAAATCTGTAATGTAGAGAGGATGATTATGCTCGATCGTCCCTAGAAGTAGGTCTTCATCTATGAATGTAACTCTTAAGACTTCTTCTGAGAAATGTGCCTCCTCCCAATAGCGGTCAACTGAGCTAAGCATATTTTTGGATCAAGCAAGGCTTTGATTAATGATTCCCTCATCTCTTTGGATAAGACAAGGGAATCGTATATGCTTAACTTAGTTGGCAAAATTCTTAGGTGTGTGAGGACATTGTAGTCAAGTTTGGGCTGGTCCTCTAGAAGCATATCCATGAGTGGAACATCCTATGGAGGGACTTTATGTTCACTAGAACCATTGACCTGTTTGGCCTTATCCTGAGGTGGTACCCTAGGAGGTAGAACTTTACCACTATGGAGGTTGACTTCAGTGACTTCTTGAAATGAGAAACTTGTGGAAAGTTCTACCTGCTCATCATGTGTACCTACAACTGCTTCTAATAGATCATCAGAGTTAGATGAATCCAAATCAATCTCAAAAGGTGAACCCTGATGATTCAGAAAAGGGAAGTCCATATCTAAATTAGAATGGGATTAATCTGAATTATTTAAGTTATTATTTTTATGACTTGGAGAGCTTTCTATTGGAATAAAATCACTAAGATCATCAAATATAGAGAGAATGTAAGCTAAATCAGTCTTCTTTATTGATTTCTTTAATTTTGAAGGTGGTACATGGTAAAATTCAAATAAAGTAAGCGGTATGAGGGATTTGGTGCCCTCATCCACTGATACAATGCTCCTACTGGAGGTGGAGGAGCTGGTAGATGTGGGAACTACAATAGTGGAAGGAGGGATGTTGGACTCCGATGGTGGTTGCGCTATCTTTCCAAGTGAATCACCAGCTGCGATCTTGGGCTTCCACCCTCCCGAGTTGTCCTTCACAACTAGCATACTTTCCTTGATGTTGGAGGTTTGAGTGTCAGGCACCCATAGAGAAAGTTTTAGATATTAGAAATTATTTTTTTAAAGGTATAAGATAAAGAAATATCTCAACCTTTGTTTATCTTAAGAGGATCAGATGTATCCCCAAAGATTACTTTAGTAGAACTAGAAGATTATTCTACTAAGTATTTCTTAAAAATAACTATAGCTCCTAACTTGTAGCTATGCTCAAGCCAATCCTTAAATGTAAATCAATCCTCTATGACATGGCCTAGCATGCCATAGTAGGGGTAGTAGTTAGGATTATCACTCTGCACTTCCTCCAGCTCTTAAGAAGTCTCTTAAAGATCTTCTTGACTACCTCCTTCTTGAATGAGTATGGTTTGTTGAGTTTGTTAGCAAGAGTATGTGGAAAGTAGCTACCTGGCGGTGGGTATTGATACCACTACTAAGTAGGTTGCTGTGGTGGTAGCCATTATGGTGGCCGAGGTAGTGGAAGAAGAGGTGATAGTGGAGGTTGCTGGACTGTAGGTCTCTTAAATTGCGCTCTCACTATCTGCTTCTCCTTGTCAACTGCCACTATAATCCCTGGCTTCTTCTTAAAGAACTTTTGAGGCTTGGGCTTAGATGACTGGTTTAAGAATGGTAATTGTTTGGCTTCTCTTGTAGGTTAGCCTCTTCTTGATTAATTTATGTCTTAATGGTAAAGCCTTTGAGCATGGAAGCAACCAAACCATTGATATTCTTGAATAGAATCTCAATGGCATGTTGCTTTTATAGATATGGCTCATATTTCATGCTTAGGTTGTGCCATCTAAGAATGTAATCAATAAGGGACTCATTTAGTTTTTATTTCTCTACAATGAGGTCCCCTACAATTACCCTTTGCTGAGTTCCTGTAAATTTCTTGATGAAGAGCTACTTTAACTCTATCAGGACTTCACCAAAACATTGGTAGTTTAGCATATCATCAAATGTGACCCATGAAAGACTCTTGACTACCAAAAATAAAACATCTACCACCATTGTAACAACAAAATGTGTTATGTGCTACCTTGGGTTTCCACTACCATCAAAAACCTTGAAGGATGGTGGCATAAAACCCTTGGGGTATTGAACTACATCAAATTCCTTCTGGTAATTTCTACCCTTCAGAACAGATGAGCTCCCTCAAGCTTGCACCAATGCTTCCTTTATTTATTGCCCCACTATTTTCTTGATGTCTTTTTCCTACATGGAAGTACTATCGGTTACATTCATGTGCAAACTATTGGCATCCTCATCCATATGAGCACTCTTAGGAGATCTAGGGTGTGTACTGTGCTTCATCTTCATAGAGCTAAAATTGGGGCTCAGTTCTACTAGGACCACCTCAACTCCTCTACCTTCTCTCCATCCTATTGATCGATCATCTTTTGATTAATTTGTTGGAGGAGGCATTGAGTTTGAGGCACCTCACCTTCCTCAACTAATGCATTCCTAGATAAGTTGTTCATCAAGGATCCCGGTGCTCGACCATATGGATTTTATCATCCGGTGATCTTCATTAGCATCAAAGTCTACCATACCTTCCTCTTGGTCATACTGATCATCCCCTACTATCTATGCATGCATGGCATGTCCTCTAAAATATCATCCAAGGATCGAGCATCCCCTTCTGCTCTTGAAACATAGGTTAGTTACTAACCTGGGCTGCACACAAGTGATGCAGAATATTATCGGTACTTTCCATAGCTGACTTAACAATCATTGGGGATACCTCGATGTCCCCTCCTTCTCTCCTCCATCTATGGTGGTGGGTGACCATTTCTTGGGATGCCACTCTTTCTTCACCACCATTGGGATGAAAGATCGAGCGGGGGAGCTTGGCCTCACCTCAACGAGTGAAGTAGATGAAATAGGGTCCTTGGGATGTAGCCAAGCGGGAAGCTCACCCCAAGGGGGAAGCTCTCTCTCTAGATATGGACTTATGGAACTTAGTAGGAACCTTAGATGATGGAACATGAATGGGTGATGGTGGACAGCGAGTGGGGTGGTGTAAAGGAGTGACATCGGCTACCTCTCTATCGGAGATCTCCTTCTACAGCTCAGGAGTACAATCATATATGAATGATTGGCTCTATTAGCTTGTCAATCGGAATGATCAATCAAAGTAGAGGGTACTGAATGCCTGGAAAACTTTGGCCTCAGTGGCCCTTTTTCTATGAATCTTATCCCTAACACTCTTAGGGATCAATCTCTTTAGATTACATAAAGTGTCAGACTCTGAGCATCCATGGCTCTCCCAACTCTTGAGCATGTACCGTGGACCATCATAGGGCCTCCTCCTCTCCTTAGCTGGTGACTTATACTCTGCAGATGGTGGAGGCAATGCAATAATTTTCCTAAAGTCTTTCTCTCTCTCTCTAAAGCTGAGAGGGGGTGAAACTTACTACCACCAGGAAGGGGAGAGGTCTCATGAGGGAAGCATTCATCAGCAACATGGGAGGTTACATCAACCTCCTTCACCACAGTAACGTCTTTTCATTTTTCTATTCTTATTATAGCATTGGGTTTTAGTCAAAGGTGACACACATGATCTATAACCAACCTCAAATGTGGAGGAGATTATCTCAGAAGCTAAGATAGTCTTCCTTTTAAGGGCAGGTGCAACTACAGAAGTGGTACTAGCCCATGTTGAAACTATCGTAGACACAACTGGCACAGCTAGTAAGGAAACCTCTACAGCCTTCCTCTTCAAAAAGGGGAACTCAGAGTTAGAGTGAAGATTAAACTGCAGAAGTGGCTTCTTGTTAGCCATCTCCTCTATGTTAACTGTGGTGAAGGAAGGTCCCTCGTGACCTTGAAATGCTTGAATCTAATGCCAAACTTAATGATAGGGGTAGTGGTGAGTATGGGATCCAAGGCCAAATCCACACTAGAGGAAAAGGAGAAAATCAGTTTGCCGGATGACATGATGCTGACCGACTGAAGAAGAAGAAAAAAAAGAGTTGGGATCTCTGCTGCACTATTGGAAAGAGAATAGGATTTAAACATTTTCTTTATTGTTGCTGTTCTTTGATTTGATTTCTTTGACTTTGAGTTGGAACCCTCATTTAACAAATTAGATTTTTTAAATGGAGTTCATTTGTATGTTGAGAGATTTTGAAATTTTGGAGGAGAATCCTTTGCTTTTGCTTTTGGAGCTTCATTGGGATTTTGGAGAGTATTGGATGAACCTTGCTTTACCAAGCTAGTGGTAAGTGGTTCTTGATTTTGTTTGGTTTATATTTTGGGTGATTTATTTGGTTGATTTTTTTACCCATTGGAGGTCCAATAGAGGTTTTAAGACCTACTTAGAGTGAGGTCCTACAACCTAAAGGATGCTGGCAACTTTTCTTAAGGATGAAATAAATAAGGTGCCCAACGGAAAGAAAGATAACCTTGGGATTATATAAAATATAAGTCCACTATCAATGCTAGGAGACAATGATTGAGTACTAAAGATGGAGAGAGGAACTATCCCCAACGGAGTTTCCAGAAAAACTTCTATTGCTTTAATTTGGAGTTATTGAGACACCACACAGATCTTTGGGGGTACTTATTAAAGTGATCAGGTACGATATTAAGGTATGATGTACTATCTCAAAAGATAGAAACATCACCCTACAATGGACCTAATTACCTAATAAGAACTTCTAAAGCAGATGAGTCTTCATATATACCAAAGATCTTTCCCTTACTTTACAAGGAAAAGTAAGGCAGAGTTTATTTTTTGGGGTTCTTTAGTTCCCTATGGAAGCAAGCTTACATAGTTAATTACATCCTTGGATGTTGGATTTCCTAAGAATACTCTCGATTAAAGTAGTCAATCAACATCTCCAAAGACTTTAAAGTTAGAATATCAATAAATTAGGTATTTTGAAAAATCAAGTGTGAATGTTTAATTTGGAAAGACTTATTTTTGGATCTCAAAGGAAGATCGGTGAGTACTCATGATACTAAGAAACCTATTGAGCATTCCATCCTATCCTATGGTGAGGTTTTATATGTTTGAATGAGAGAGATTATTTTAATTTGAGTTAGAATATTTAATAGAATGGTAGGGCTTACAATCCATCAACACAAGATTGTGAAAATATCTAAGAGGTGAGAACTTACACTCGTATCCTAAAAGAAACAAACAACCTCAGATCCTAAATTTAGGAAGCTTTAGCACAAGCTAGAAGCATGACCTAAATCTAAGCGAAAAATGGGATATTATGGTTTACCTTCATAAGAGAGTGTTGACCTTACTTTTGGAGTGAGCTCTCAACTTCCTCATCATAGATCTAGGACTCTTATAGACATGAGCTCCTTTCTAGTGATTAGGTGAACACTTAACCTAAGCCTAGAGACTTAGAAGAGTTAGCCATAGGAATAGGTCATGCCTTAGGGATTTAGGAAGACTTGCCTACCCTATAGCCATAAGCACAATCCTTGATTCATTCTTCTAAAAAATACCTCAAATTCAAATTCAAAATCATAAATCAATTTCAAATCAAATGATTGAAACCCATGATCAAAATCAAATTCCAAAAACCCTTCATAAACCCTTTGATTTTATCTTATGGACTTAGCCTTAACCAAATTCAAATCAACCTCAACTCAATTGATTTTCTCAAATATCTATTCAATCTCAAATCAAATCCCAACCCAAATTCTAAATCAAATGATTGAAACTCAAAACCAAATTCAAATTTCAAAATCCCTTCATAAGCATATGAACCACCTTCATATGCTTAGTAAAAACCCCCTTTAAACCAAATCAAACTTGGTTAATTTCTTTATAAATCAATCATTCCTTCATTTATATTCATAAATATATAAATTAAAATCCAAAATTCAAAAAATCAAACTAAATCAAACCAAATCAAGACCTTTCTTAAGCCATATGGACCTACCTCTATAAGCTTAATCAAATCTCAACCCAAATCATTTCTAACTCAGTTGATTTCTTTATAAATAAGTTATTACTTCATTTATATTCACAAATATAAATGAGACCCACTCTCCAAGGACAAAAAAAATCAAACTAAATCAAATCCTACTTAAGCCCTTTTGACCTACATCCTTAAATTTGGTCAAATTTGCTTCCAAATCACTCCAAACTCAAGTGATTTTCTCATGAATCATTTATATCTTCATTTATATTCACAAATATAAATGAAATATAAATTTAAATGACCAAAACAAAACCCAAATCAAATCAAATTTCCAATTTTAGCCTATTCTACCAATTTCTTGAACTTGACTAAATGATATCCAAATCAACTCAAAACCCATGGTCTTCTTCATGGATCAATCTTTTCTTCAATCACTTACCCAAATATAAACATAAACTACAATTATCAAACCAAATCCAAGTCAACTCAAGTCAAGCCCATGTTGACCCCTTTTGACTTGAAATTGTCATATGAACCAAAATCCATTTGACTCCAAACCAATTGTAATTGGATTTATATTTCAATCCTAGTCTCATATGTGAGTTCAACTAAACTTGAATCAAGCCAAAACCAAACCAATTGACCCATTTAGGTCCACTTGACCCAAAGTGACCTAAAGACCATTTTTGAGCCAAGTTCTAATCCAACCCAAATTGGATTGAACTAAGCTCATTCAAACCCCATATCATGATCAACAATTATCCTAGGGTGATCAACTACCTTGAATTGGGTCAAACTAAGTCAACTTGGTCCTTTGACCAAGTTAACCATTAGCCCAAATGGAACCCAAACTAGCCAAAACCCACCATATACAAAATTAATTAAGACCATTGATTCAAACCCATGCATAATCAATGATTGAACATGACCAAACCTTCAATTGAGCCAAACTAAGTCGAATTGGCTACTTGACCTAAGTTGGCCCAAATTGGCCTAAAAAGCCAAACTAGGTCAAATCATGATTTGATTCAAGTTGATTGCAACCAATGACTCAAGTTCACTCCAAATCATTTATTGAACTTGACCAAAGCTATGATTGAGTCCAATTTGACCAATTGGTCAACTTGACCCAACCTAACCCAAATTGACCTAAAAGGTAAACTTGGCCAAATTTCAAATTAAATATAATTCAAACCAAACCAAAGCCTACATTCATTTTCAATAAACCAATTGAACATAAAGCAACACCTAACCCAACCAATTTGGTCAATTTGGTCAATTTGGTCAAATTGGTCAAATTGGTCAAATTGATCAAATTGGTCAACTTAGCCCATTTGACCTATTTGAATCAAAATGAGCCAAATTAATCAAAACCACTTGAACCAAAACTCTTCAAAACACTATTTGAACCTAACCCAAGCCTTGGTTTAACTCAATTTGAAATAATTGGTCAACCCGACCCAACTTGACCCATTTGTCGACATGAAGCCAAACCACCCCAAACCAACCCATGGGCATAGGAGTTGGCCAAATTCGATCCAAATAAACCCTAGATCACACCCAAAATAGCCCTAATCTAAGTGTACCCAATCCAAGGGGATTAACCACTAGACAAGCCTCCCCACATTGGATTCTTTCCATAAAAGCCAAGTGCACTCTCCCAACACTTGGCCAGCCATCCAAATGCCAAATGGGGCGCACCTAAGCTTCCTAGCACACCCTAGAACAACTAGGATCAGCCACAGACCAAGGGGAGTTCACCTGTTCCCCTCTCAAGCCAAATCGATCACCCAAAAGGCTAACCCAACTCAATCCTCCCATATCTTTCCTTGAGCTCTCTGCCACCACTTCCTCCACTCCTGGTGAGCCACGTGGAGCTGACAATGACCCCTAATGCATTGACAGTAGTGAATCGATGAAATTTTAGGGATGAATTCTGTCTGTGCATCACACTCAATTTGGTATACTTCCTCAATTGACGACAATTGTAACAATTTCACATTTGAGTCCCAGCAATTTTGAAATCCCTCGAGCCTCTAGAGCACCCCAAGCCTCCCTCGATCGACCATTATTCTCTATGTATGAAGCCAAAATAGGGGAGACCTCTCTTGATTAAAACCCACCCATTTCTCAACCAAACTCTAATTAAACTTGCACACACCTTCACCACACCTAATCTAAACCAAGAAAATCATCCCTTGAGCTTCCAAGCCATCGGAGGTCCAAGTTCGATGGAAGCCAAAGCTCCTATGTGCATGGATTGGTCATCCGAGCAGCTCACTTCAAATCGAGGTCCAAGCTTCTCAATAGGTCTTTGTTTCTACCAAATGAAGCTACCTCAGTTGATCCCATCGCCGAACATTAGCTTCTGTGAGGTAATTCCTCAAAATCATCATTTTAGGAAAAAGTGGTTGGTCCTTTTTAAAGGAAATTTGTATGTCATGCATTCTTTATCATTGGATGTGTTTGTCTCCTCTTCCTAATGGCATGGGATCAATTTAATCCCAATCCGAGCTCGGGTGAGCTCAGATCGAATGGAGAAAGATGAACGGTATCCATCTTTTGCCATTCATGAACGAGACAGATCACGGACCATCCATTTCATGTGATCAAAATGGATGGTTCTAATCTGATCATGTTAGATCGACCTCAGTTTCCTCCTTAACCATGGGATTTGGTCCGGCGCATCCACGTAATTAATTACTTCTTGATTTAACAACTTAAATAGCCTATCCCATCATCGCATTGGAAAGCGTGCCATGACAACTGTGGTAATGGGATTAGGGCTATTTTAATTTAATTTTGAAACATCCTAAAATCATAACTATTCCTAGAAAAATCCAAAAAATATAAATGAGGGGTCATTTTAAAGGTAATTATTAATAATTAATTTTTAAGCCCATCAATTCAAAGGAGGATCCAAGAAAATTATTAATAATTAATTTTTAATAGTAATTTTTGCTTAATTAAGGTTTAATTAAAAATTTAATTAGCTTAATTACTCCATGATTAATTAGCCAATTAATTTCAAACTTGCCAGAGATGTTTAGGGGGATAACCTCTACCTCTCCTATTTCTATTGGAATTTATTGGATTGGTAATTAGACAAATTGATTGATTTAGCCTTAATTTCTCTCTTAGCTTAATTAGTGATAATTAATCAAATGAACAATGAATTGATCCATCAATTGAGTTCATTAGCCTCTATTAATGTGGAGAAACTTAGGGAAATGGGTTGGGAGCCCTCTTTTCCTTAAGTCTTCTTTATTCCCACTTTAAAATTAATTAATTAAAACTCATTAATTAATTAATTATTCAAATCAATCAAAACCAAAATTATATCTGAACTTTAATTAACTAATTGAAAAGATTTAGGTATTGAAGCTTAGGATTCTTTCTTTGTCTCTTTCCCTAAGTCCATTCCATGTTGTTGATTAAGCAAAATTAGGATTTAATTAGATAATCAATGAACTTAATTAACTTGATTAAATATACCTTCCCTAATTAACTCTTGAGTAGCTCTTTGGGTGTGCAATAACCTAAAGAGAGAGCTAATGAAATTATGGTTAGCTCATATGTGTGAGAAAACCATAAAAGTAATTAAGTGAGTCCATTAAGCTTAATTAACTACTACTTATGAGCCAATTGCATTAGGCCCCATTCATTTCTTAGGAGCATTGCTAATTTACTTTTTAAGTGGTTGCATTTATGTTGGCTCATGATGCATGTAAGGGTTTAATTAATTGATTTAATTCATACCTCAACCTAATTAGGCCATAAAATCAACCTAATTGCTTTTCATTAAATCAAATTAACTCACACATTTAGGGAATGGGATTAGGATTAGCAAACCCCCTTCACATTTCTTAAATCAAATCAAACATAAAGATCAAAAATGGCTTTAAGAAACTTTCATTTATTTTAAATGAGTTTATTTAATATGATTGTCCTTAGGACTTAGTTTGATTGAATGAAATTACATGCTTGTGGTTCTTTATTTCTTTCCAATCATGTTAAAATGTTGTATGCCACTTGTATTCATGCATTTATTTCTTTTAAATTAATCAAATGAAAATGATTTCTTTTATGCTAATTTGCATGGGTTGACTTAATTAAAAATATGTGTGGCTATTATCACTATTAAATCTCAAATGTATTTTCAAAAGCTTATTAATGAAGAATAATATGTATATTATGACTTTAATTACACATATATAGGAGATGCATGTGAATATAAGCTTAGTGTATAAAGTGAAGTCTCTTTCTTACATTCATATGTTGACTTGCATAAGTTTGAATGTTAATGGGTATATTAGTCTGGACATTTCGGGGATGCATGGCTTTAAGTAGTCCCAAGGAGGTTCCTACCTCACTCCCCTGGGTGCAGAACAATGGCGACGTACTCATTTGATTTCATTCTTATGCATCTTAACACTATAATTTAAATAGAACTTTAATTCATTTACACAAATAAATCAATTTAATTAAATTCTACTTTTGCATGATTTTCATTCTTATAGTTGTTCATACATACATATGTATTTAAGAGTAGCGGGTATATTAGTTTGAACATTCTGGGGATGCACAGCTTTAAGTAGCCCCAAGAGGGTTCCTACCTCACCCCTGGTGCAGAACAATAGCACCATACTTGCTTAAAACTTTTATACATTTGAATGTGTATTTAGCTAATGAATGAAAATCCCTTTTTTCTATTAAAAAGACATGCATTCATATTTTTGTTCAAGTGGTTGGGTCGATTAATCATATGATTTAGAGTTCTTTTCTTATGCTTTTGTATAAGAATTTAGATAGAGCTTTAAATTAATATGAAAAAAATGATTCTATCAAATGAAACATCAATTCAAAGTACATTTCCTTACATTCATCATTTAAGTGTGCTAAGATACAAATTGCATGTATAGTTATGTTTAGGACTTAATCATATGCATGCCATATATATGATGGAAAGAAATGAACAAACATATGTTATGTGATAGTAATTAATTTCAATTAATTTTAAGATGTCTTTCTTATTGATTGAGATTATTTAAAGTGAACCTAAACCTAGGACTACTTAAAAGATAATAAGCCATTCACTAAAGGGAATCCGTTTAATTAATTTGCTTTAGATGTGGCTTAGGGTAGGGATGAAAGAGAGTGATCCTCTCTTCTCCTCTCTTTATAACACTTAGTTGTTAGGTGTAATCCAAGTGAAACAAATGAGGACATTAAGAAAAAAATTTACAAATCAATTAAACCATTTAAATTGTAACCACCCTTCATAATTAAATCTCTTCATACTTAGAAAATGTTAACTCTAAAGCCTAGTTATGACATACCACACAAGCCTTAACACACACATTAGAATTAAGTCACCACTTCTAGCTTTATGTTCGGGCAGTGCATGGTTTGATGTATGTTTATTTTATAATATATTATTGTAGACTGGATGTTAGGGTGTATGCTTTATAGACTAGATGTTACGCCGTGATTAGCCTAATCATGTTTTTTGCATAAGATTATGTTTAAGGGGTGATTAAAATAAATATAAATGCTCTTTTTGGGTTGCTTAACCCCTAAGCATAATCTAAATTAGGACAGTGGACTTGGTTACCCATGCGTGGTACTAAGTCCAAATTATTCATATAATTGCTTGAGTTGTATGGTGTAGCTAACACTTATTTTCTGTGTGTAGTTAGATTTACTTTCTATTTTGATGTAATGCATTAGAATTTGGTTATTTATGGTTAAGTGTTATGGGGGTTAAGGATGAATATTGGCCAGAAGGTTCAATCCTAGAGTGCCATGTGATGCCTAGAAGCCTACCAAATCAATGAAGTAAATCAAATGAAGAAATGGAGGGAGCATGAAGACTTGAAGACCCCCATAACACTTATCATTTATAACTTATAATTATTCTTTCATATACTGGGATGTATAAGGGTAGAGCTCGGCTACCCATCTCTTTTTCGGTTGCGCACACATCGCCTATTATTCTTTCACATTGAGTTTATAAATTGATTGATGCTTTATTTACAATTGTGTAATAGAAATGACATGTATTTTCTTAGTTTCTTCATATATGATGATTTAATGTTTGTCTTGGATCCATTTAGGCTCTTAGGAAAAAATAAATTTTTACCCAACCACAACTCATAACTAAATTTTCTAAAATAACTCATAACCTCATATAAAAGCCTAGGCATTAAATCAAGATAAATAAAAATTTAAACCCCTTAGCTGGATGTTGTATGCTTAATATCATGCATATCATATTATTTCACTCTTGCTAGAAGAGGGTTTTAATCCTTGCATGATAGGGGAAGACTTAACCTTTGAGGATCTCCCTTGTGGTAGAAAACACCTCTTTCTCTCTGATTTAGCCCATAACTCATTTCATCATGCATTTAGGCATATAAAATCCTATGGGTGACTAAATAAGAAGTCCAAAATCAAATAAAATTTGATAAAAAATTGCATTAAACTAAGTCATTATTCATACCACTCATGCTCTAGTCTTTTAGGAAGTGAGTTTAAGGACTTTAGTTTTCTTCTAAATAATAATATCCTAGCCATCTTGGAAGGCATATGACTTGACTACATGGTTTTAAAATGTAGGAGTTAGCTGGCTGCCACTCTAGGTGGTTATAAGTCCAGCAGTCGGGTGGTTTTACTCTCTCTTGTGGAGGTAAACAATATACCCATTTTCACCTTAGATTTAGGACGTGCTTTGTTCCCTCAAAAGCTCCATAGATTTAGGATATGAAGTTGCTATTTCCCCTCAAACTACAAGCATAAATCCTCACCTCTTAGGCATTTCACAATCTTGCATTGTGGGATTATAAGTTCTAACTTTCTAATAAATTTCAACTCAAATAAATAATTCCTTCAATTTCAAATATATAAAGCCCAACCATAGGATAGTTTGGGATGCTCACTAGGTTTCCTAGTATCATGAGTATCCCCTACTCATCTCTTTTGGCTTCGATAAATAAGTCTCTCCTTTTGATCTATCCCACTTGATTTTTTTCAAACATAGCCAATTTATTAATTATCCTATTTTTGAAATCTTTGGAGACAATGGTTTGCCTACTTTAATCGAGAGTATTCCTAAGGAACTCACCTTTCTTAGGGTATAATTAACTATGGGGGCTTGCTCCCATAGAAAACTTTAGAACCTGATTTAAATAAGCCCTACTTTATTCATCCATGTAAAGTAGGGGAAAAATCTGTACATTCGAAGACCCATTATGCCTTAGGAGTCCTTATTAGGTGATTAGGTCCATCAAAGGGTAGTGATTTCTATCTTTCGAGATAGTGCATTATTCCTTGATGTCATACCTGATCACCTCAATAAGTATACCCTCAAATCTACGTGGTGGTCCCCCCATACACACACATATCATCCAAAAATAAACACCATAGATTTTTCTGGCGACTCCTCTAGGGACGGTTCCTCTCTCCATCTCTAGTAGATAATTGTTGTTTCCAAGCATCGATAGTGGACTTGTATTTCTTATAAGTCCAGGACTATCTTTCCTTCCATTGGCACTTAGCTTATTTCATTCTTAAGCAAAGCTAGCCAACATTCTCTAGGTTTTAGGACCTCACTCATTGTAAGTCTTGAAACCCATATTGGTTTTCCCTAATAGGTAAAAAATAAATAAAAATTAACTCATGAAAGGAGATGACAAAAATTTAGAACCTCCTTACCACTAACTTGGTGAGGCAAGGTTCATCTTAATGTTTAGGAAAATAAACTCTTTTGCAAAATGCCACTTTCTAAAAGCACCTTTTTCAAAACTCACATAACAAATGATTTTGTACAAAATTTTCAAAAGCACAAAACTCATATAACCAAACCTCATCTAACAATCCCCATGATTGTTACATGGAGGTTCTTTTCAAAATCAAGATCAAAATTATTTTTGAAAAGCATCTTTCTTGAAAATAGCTATCTCCATTCAACATGCTCAAATTTGTTAAATGAAGATTCTATTTTCAAATAAAATCATAGTAAAATTGAAACTCCACTTAACATATTTCACATATGTTAAAGTTGGAGTTTCCCTCATTTTCAAAAGCACACTTTTGAAAATGACTATCTCTATTCAACATGCTTAAATATGTTGAATGAAGATTCTATTTTCAAATAAAATCATAGCATAAAATTGAAACTTCACTTAACATACTTCACATATGCTAGAGTTGAAGTTTCTCTCTTTTCAAAAGCAAGAAATCACACATGAAAGCAAGACATGTCATTAAACTCTATTTAACATACATAAATTTGTTAAATAGATTTCCCTTTTTCAAAAATCATATCACATTTGATTCTTACTTACCATACCAAATTTGTTTAAGTAAGAATCTCATTTTCAAAAATCATATCACATTTGACTCTCACTTAACATACCAAATTTATTAAGTTATAGTTTCATTTTCGAGAAATCATATCACATTTGATTCCTACTGAACATACCAAATTTGTTAAGTAAGAATCCCATTTTCAAAGATCATATCACATTTGGCTCTCACTTAACATACCAAATTTGTTAAGTGAGAGTATCATTTTTAAAACACAAATCATATCACATTTGGCTCCAACTTAACATACCAAATTTGTTAAGTGAGAGTCTCACTTTCAAAAAGAAAATTCATAATTACATTTGACTCCCACTTAACATACCAAATTTGTTAAGTGAGAGTCCCATTTTCAAACACAAATCAAATCACATTTGGTTCTTACTTAACATACCAAATTTTTGAGTAAGAAGCCCCACTTTCAAATCAAATCAACATATATCACACACATAATCAATCACCACAAGCAAAGATTTTTCATAAAATTTCTAAACATACAATCATCACCTTTCCTTAGCATACCTAAATTTTCTAAGTAAAGTTTTTTAAAATCAAAATTTCAAACAAGATAACAACACAAATATCTTCAAAGGTCTCTCCAAATATTTGAACGCCACCCAACCTACTTAAATTGGTTGAGTATGGGCTCCAAATCAAAATCATATGATGAAGACTCTCCTCACATATCAAATTCTCTCCACTGAGCCCCACTTGACATAACTAAATTTGTTGAGTGTGGGTTCAAATTTCCAAATCAAGTCTAGAATTTATTTTGAAGGTGAATACCAAGGCAAAAGGGATTGATTCAATTATGTTTTGAATAAATGCAGAGTTTTAGCTCAGTTAGTTTCTGTTCAGCTTAGTTTATTACACATGGATCCTAGCAAGTTTGTGTTCTCCTTCCCATTCGGTGTTGACTTGGCCCTGGATCAGGCCAAGCTCACCTCTCCCACCATGCGTCTGATTCAGTTTGGTCATGGATTTGAGGTTATGCATGCTACTTGTGAGGGGACAGTCCTCAATCAGTAGGGAGGAGATGGCTAGGTAGACACCACTTATTTGCCTTGACATGCCTTCTGACTCTAGGTTCCCTCCACTAAAGAGGAAGGTAGTAGAGGTCCCCATAGTGAGAGCAACAGCTTTGGCATGATCAGTCTCAGTTCCAGTAGTAGCGCCAACAGTGTCTGTGGTTCTATTTTTTCCATCAGTTGTTCATCATGTTATCCCGACTAGGGCTGACACCTCCTCATTGGTCCCATCAAAGGGAAAGGCTATCTTGGCCTCGAGATAGTATCCCCTACCTTCGAGGTAGGTTCCATCTCCTACCTTGCTTGACTCACCTACACTCAGCACTGCAAGCACCGCAATAAGAGCCAGAAGGTTAAGCGACATCATGAGCGAGTAGCTGCAGAGGGAGGTAGCATCCCATATTGTAGAGGAGGGTTCACCCTAGGAGGTCTCCCCCTTACTTAGTTATATCCTCTCTTAGGCTCAGATGGAGAGGAAGACTACAAGAAGATTGTAGCATCATTCAACCACTAGCTTATTATGAGGTACCGACTAGGGAGAGGAGGAGGCCCTACATTGGATTACATTTAGTTATTCACTAGATAGGTAGAGCACATAGATGCTCAGAGTCTAATGCATTATTTGACTTAAGGTCTTTGATCTCTAGGAGTGTCAGGGATCAGATACATAGAGGCCCGAGTGGTAGTATAGGAAGATAGAAGAGAGAGGAGGTATGCGCGCAGTTCGCCTGTGGAATTCAGGCAAGCTACCAGTCGGCCATACGATAAAGTGCTCACATGCCACCATGAAGGAGAGCCTCTACTTGGTAGCTGTCTCCACCACACTGCCCATCGTCACCTTCTTCGCATGTTCCAAAGATCCTCAGTGCCAAGGCAAGAAACATCGAGAGAAGAAAGCCCCATTGGTGATCCGACTATGGCCTCAAGGTCCTATTCCATCTACTCCACCCATTGAGGTGAGGTCGAACTCTCCTTCTCGACCTTCCACTTCAACTATAGTGAAGAAGGAATGGCGACCCAAGAGCACCATAGTCGTTCCACCACCTCCACCACAAGAGTAGCAGAGAGGGGAGATCATAGTTCCTATGGCTAGATCCCACAGAGATTCTCCAGGTAGTCACGAGCATGTATCTCCTAGCTAGCATAGTCCTCTCAGAGATAGAACTCCAGTGGCAAGCAGTGTCAGATGCATTTTTGTCAGTGAGCACAACCCTACTACCAGTCAGCAGTGAGTGTTTGTACCGGCACAGTTAGACCGTTCCTTGGATGACATTCTAGAATAGTATTTTGAGGAGAAGAGAAATCCAAGGAAGCGATTGATCTGATTATGAGGAGGGAAAGGTCAATTTTGACCCTAATGAGGATGACTTGTTGGAGGACTCCCGAGGTCCACATGGTCGAGACTAGGAGCTCCCTCCATAGAGGAGTCAGGAAGGTATTATGGTTGAAGAGGATGATGCCATCCATTCAACTCAACACCTCCTCCACCAGCTTAGATAGAGAGATGATTACATTAACAAGATGGGGAAGAAAATTGAGGAGTTGATGGCAGTAGTTTTAGCATTGCAAAACCCAGATCCAGTTTCATAGCCTTCTCCCATAGTAGCCGACAGAGCAGAGTTGGCACATACCTCAAATCATCCTAGATGCATTCCTGTAGAGGAAGATAGTGGTAGCTTGCATAGGAAGGTGGTGGATAGTACCTCCATACATGAGAAAGATATCAAACACATGATTGAACAACATGTGAGGGAAGCGCTGGCGCAAGCCCATGGTGGCTGATCTATTCCAAAGGGTAGACCCTACCTGGAGGAATTTGATGCAATCCAATTTTCTAAGGGTTTTCTGCCTCCTTCTTTCAAAATCTTTGATGACAGTGGGAACCCTCGCCAACATATTGCACATTTTAAGGCCAGTTGCTGCACCACTGGAGGTAGTGACACCCTTCCTTTTAGATTGTTTGTTAGCAATTTAGCGGGTGTTGCATTTGATTGGTATGCTGAATTTTCCAATGGTTTGGTAAAGACATTTGTTGAGTTGGAGCACCTCTTCATCAAGAGGTTTACTGGAGCTCAGAAAAGGTCACTATGGGTGACCTCGTTGTAACAAAGAAAACCCCAATGAGGCCCTTATTGATTACATTAGGTGAAAACTTGAGTATGAAATGTGAACCACAGCTATCTGAATAGCACGCCATAGAGTTTCTATTGAAGAATATCCATGGCTCGGTTGCTTTCATGGTCAAGGGGTTTACAATCAAAACCTTTGAGAAGCTAATCAACAAGGCAGCTAGTCTATAAGAGGAAGCCAAACAGTTGCCTTTCTAGGACCAATCAGCCAAGCCTAAACCTGAGAAGGCATTTGAGAAGAAGCCAGGGTTAGTCACAGTAGTTGATAAGGGGAAGTATCCAGGTAGGGTTCAATCAAATAGGCCTCGCAGTAGCCTCCTCTACCACCTCCTCTTCCACCACCACTTGGCCATAATGCCACCTTAGCCACGATGGCCACCGCCACCTCCTCATCAGCATCCTCAACAGTAGTATTCCTACCCACCACCAGGTAACTATTACTTACCTACTCTTGTTGATAGATTGAATAAGACTTATTCATTCAAGAGGGAGGTAGTTAGGAAGATCTTTAATAATCTCTTAAAGAAGCATGATTTCCAGCTATGAGAGCCTAAGAGGCCAGAGGAAGTGGGCAAGAGTCATGATCCAAACTATTTCCCCTACCACCACATGTTAGGCCATATCTTAAAAGATTACATTACCTTTAAGGACTGGCTTGTGTGTAGTTATAAGTCGGGTGCCATCATCATCGCTAAGGAATACCTATTAGAACAACCTTCTAGTTCTATCATGGTAATTCTTGGGGATACATGCGATCCTCTTAAGACAAAGGAAGGTTGGGATATCTCCCAATCCCAAACCTCCAAGAAAATCATTTCTAACATCACAAAACTACCCTTCTAGGTGCCTGAGCCAGCTCAAACCTCTAACTCCAAGGAAGGTTTGCAAGTGCTAAGGATAACTTGAGGGAGGTAGGAGCCTAGTAGCAGCAGTGACAACCACCACTTGCCCGGGATAGTACAGTAGCGCAACCACCAACTAATTCTAGCACTCTTTCCATAATTACAGCTACAATTCCTCTAGTCAGCTCTTCTTCTAGGAACTATATATATGATATGCCAAATCTCTCACTTCGCTTACTTTACTTGATTTATACTTTATACATCCATCCAAATCTAAGAAATCAATAAAGAAAGTTGATACCACTTACATTTGTGTCACCTTTGATGATCTTCCCAAGTTTATTCCTATAGAGAGCTCTCCAAGTCTAATTAATAATAACTCTAGTTTTGATCATTCTTTTTTTGATTTAAAATGGATTATCCATTCCTAAATCACTCAGGTTCTCCCATTGAGATTGATTTGAAGTCATCTGAATCTGATGATCCAATAGGAGAAGTTGTAGGTGAACCTGATGAGTAGGTAGAACTTGCCACTAAACCATCTTGTGAAGTCACTGAATTCAACCTCAGTAGCAAAGTTCTACATCCTAGGGTAGCCCTCACGATAAGGGTAAGCAAGTCTTTGGTTGAAGCAATCAAGTAGACCCTCCACAAGATGCTCCACCTATGGATATGCTTGTGGAGGATCACCCAAAGTTGACTACAATGTCCTCACTCACTTGAGAAAGTTGCTAGCTAAGCTAAGCATATATGATGCCCTTGTCTTATCCAAAGAGATGAGGGAGTCATTGATTCAAAGCTCTTCTTGATCCAAAAATATGATTAGCTTAGCTGATTGCTATTGAAGAGGAGGCATGTTATTCAAGAGAAGACCATGGAGTTACATTCATCGATGAGGACTTTCTTTTAGGGACAATCGATCACACCCGTCCCCTCTGCATCACAGTAGATATGGGCAGATTCAGACTCTCAAGGTGTTAGTTAATCTAGGTGCATCTTAGACCCTTACCTACCTGAGGATTGACATCTTAGAACTCCGAGGAGATTAGATGATGTTGAGAGGATTCAATGAGCAAGGCAAGAGGGCTTTAGGTTCCATAGTGTTTCCATTGGAGATAGATGACTGGAAGACATAAGCCAAGTTTTGCATAATTGATTTGGACACATCTTTCACTACTTTGCTCGGTAGGTCTTGGATACATGAAAACAAGATGGTTTCCATCCTCTCTACATCAGTGCATCAAATTTTGAAGAGGTGGAATAAAATGTGTCAAAGGAGACTTGAAGCCATTTTCAATAGATATATGAGGACACGACCTACTATCTTCCTCAAAATTAGAAAGCCTATTGTCCTGAACTTAGTCAAAGTTCATTAATAAAATAAAAAGAAATAGAAGAAAAAGAAAAATAAAATAAAAATGAAAATGAAAATGAAAAAGAAAATAAAAATGAAAAAGAAAAAGAAAAAGAAAAAGAAAAAGAAAATGAAAATGCAAGTAAGCAAGAAATAGACACTGAGAAAAAAGTATAGCCTGAAGTTAGATTCCACCCATAGTTCATTCATCCATACGAACACATGGGTAGGATTACTCAACCCCTCTAGGTAGAGGAAGAGGAAGATCCAGAGGTAATTTCAGAGGTGGAAGACCTCCTTGTTCGTGGCCAGCTAGTAAAAGATATGTCCCAGCTCATAGTAGTACCCTCACTATCCACATAGACTTAGAATTTAGTTTGAAAGATGAGTCTCATGTGGTTAGCACGTAATCAACCCCTCTCAACGGGTCCCTTTAGAGGTGACATTTGAGCCAAACAACGATGAAGACCAGACCTCCAAGCAAAGCATGAATGTATCCAAGTCAGTATTATGTAGAATAATCAAACAGTAGTTGGGAACTTTAGATCTAACCCCACTTTCCTCTCAAAAGTTGAGAGTTTAGTAGTTGAGGAGGCCCCCAGGTCCTCCGCAGATGTCAAGCTAAAGAGGTTTTGTTGAGAGCATCATCCTTAAGTCAGGAAGCTGATGTAGAACTTGAGGATGATTCATATAAAGATCTAATACAATTGCATTTTGATTGGTATTCACCTTGTGTTCTTAATTTGAAAAGAAGGGATGAATCTTACATACTTGATCTAAACATAGGTACGATTACTTTGATAGGTTATGAGACAACCAAAGTAGATATTCTCAATCAAGACCAGGACTAGGATTTGGCACAGTGGGTCCAATTGATGATGACAACCATTTCCTAGTCATCACTAATCATTTGGATTCTGATAGGTTGTTTTCAAATCATGCTAACTCATATGAGGAGGTGTGTTTAGAAATTTTAGATGATCCAAATGAGTTTAAAGTCAAAGATGCACCACTAGAGTTTGAAGAAGAGATCAGATCAACCATCGATGAACTCAAAGAAATCAACTTAAGAATAAAAGAAGATCCACGTTCGACATACATCAATTTCTTGTTGAATGAAGAAGAAACTAATGACTTAGTTAGGATATTGACTAAGTTTAAGGATTTCTTTGCATGAAATTATGAAGAAATATCTTGTTTATCTCCCGTACCACAAACTAGCAATAGATCCTAATGCTAACCCTATCAAGTAGGCTTCTAGATGCATGCGATTAGACATTGAGCAGCAGGTTATTTCTGAAATCAAGAAACTAATCAATGCTTGGTTTTATCAGGGAAGAAAAATATCCTGCCTGTTGGCCAGTGTCGTTCTAATTAAGAAAAAGAAATATCAAATTCACATATGTGTCGATTTTAGGGATCTAAATAAGGCATGTCCTTGTTGGTTTAAAATTTTCATAGGAGTCACCTTCAAATCTGTGGAGAGAAAGAAAGGCAAGACCTATAAACATTCATCTTTTAGGATGCCATGTAGATCCATAAATGTACTTATTCAGGTGATTGAGTATGCCATCAAGGTATGCCTCGAGATAAGTCACTACCCTTTAATGGACTTAATCACCTCAATAAGGACTCTTAAGGACGATGGGTCTACATATGTATGATAGATTCTTCCCTACTTTACATGAGAAAGTAAAGTAGGTTTATTTTAAATCAGGTTCGTTAAGTTCCCTATAGGGGAAAGCCCCCATCGTTAATTACATCCTAAGGGATGAGATCCCTTAGGAAAACTCTCGATTAAGGTAAATGATCGTTGTCTATGAAGAATTCAATAGGAAAGGATTATCAATCGATTGGTTTTATTTTGAAAGATCAAACAGGATTGATCAAAAGAGGGAGCTATTATCGAAGCCAAAATGGAAGATAAGTAGGAGATGTTCAAGATGTCAGGAAACCTAGTGAGCTTCTCAAACTATCCTATAGTTGGGCTTTACATTTTTGAAATTGATTTAGTTTGTTTAAGTTATATTTTTCATTAGAAATTTAGAACTTAAGATTCCTTAACACAAGATTACAGAAATGCCTAAGAGGTGAGGAATTATGCTTATGGCCTACAAAGGGGAGAAGCAACCTCAAAACCTAAATCTTGGGAGCTTCAGCAAGGGTCGGAAGAACAAACTAAATCTAAGGTGAAAATGGGTATTTGGTTTGCCTCTACAAGAGAGAACAAACCACCCGACAGCTTGCACTTACAACCGCCT
Source organism: Cymbidium sinense (assembly GCA_021442155.1). Taxonomy (NCBI): domain Eukaryota; kingdom Viridiplantae; phylum Streptophyta; class Magnoliopsida; order Asparagales; family Orchidaceae; genus Cymbidium; species Cymbidium sinense. The sequence continues at coordinate 44,229,758 of CM038221.1, read as the reverse complement.
CGGGGTGGCCACCAACTAACTCCTCATACGATTTTAAATACATGTAGGCAAGTCTTTATGTTTATGCAAGATTGCTAAGTTGTTATTTATTTAGAAAGAGACATAGTCCTTAAACTTACTCCCTAAAGAGACTAGATCATGTAAAGGGACATGCTTCAAATGACCTAAATCTAATGCAATTCAAATTTCATTTTATTTTTATTTTGGACAATTATTTTGACTCGGGATAAAAGGATTCATTATGACTAATGCATGAGAAAGAAGGTTATTGGCCAAAATCAGCGAGAAGGGTGGAAGTGAGTTTCCACCATGGCTCTCAAAGGTCAAGCCAAGTTTCTTTGGCAAAGGTGGAAGCCCTCCAATCAAGAGTGAAATAAGATGCATTTATGCATGATGTTACAAAAGTAATGCTCATCCAGCTAATTGCTAATTCTTTTATCTTGATTTTAAACTTAAGCTTTAGATGAGGTTATGAGTTGTTTAATTTTATTTTTGAGTTGTTAGGTTGGGTAAAAGATTTATTTTTCCCTAAAGAGCCTAATCCACATCCAGGTCATACATAAAGCAAGGAAGAAACTAGGAAAAGCATGCCACTTAATGCAAAGGCTAAACAAATCATAAACCAATTTATAAAGCTAATCACAAAAAGAATAAAAGGTCATTATGGTCGGGCACCACACAAACCCGAAAATGTCAAATGTGGGTAGCCAAGCTCTACCCTTATACAACCCGGATTACAAATGAATTAAATTACAATTAAGCAAGGAATTCATTGTTATGGGGTCTTCAAGCTTTATTTCTTCTTTCTTCTTTTCTTCTTTCTTCTTTGGTTCCTTCTTTTGGATGGTTGGATGATAGATGCTCCAAGGATTCACATGGTGCATAAGATATGATCGTATGACCAATGTTCATTCTAATCCCCATAATAATCATTCCAAAATCTTAATTGCACAAATTTACATGAAAAGAAAAAAGTGGATATCTAACTAACACCTGCAAAATAAAGGTTAGCTAAAACACACCACAAAAATCCCAAGCATGTATATTGGACTTATCACCCCACACATGGGTGATTAAGTCCACCTGGCCTATTGGATTATGCTTAGGGGTATAAAGCACCTGCAAGTAAAAGAATTTATATTTTTTATTTATGATAGCGCCCCTTAAGCACAATCCCCTGCAGAAAAGAGTAGTTAGACTAAGAGCGTCCTACCATTCATTCTATGAGCATACACCCTAACGTCCAATCTAAAACATATATCACAAAACAAAACAAACATCAAACCATGCACCTACCTAACCTAAAGCTAGAAGTGGTGTGTGCTTTGAAGGCTTGTGTGGTATGCTTAGCTATGTCTTTAGGTTTAAATTTTCTAAGTGGAAGAACATGTTCAACTTAGAGGAGGGTTTCATTTAAGTTGTTTAATTATTTTGGTTTGATTTTATTTCATGTTTTGATTTGGTTCAAGTGAATCTTACAATTAATTACTAAGTTATGAAGAGAGGGAAAGAGAAGAGAACTTCTCTTTCCTTCCCTAACCTATGTAATTTCTAAAGTAGATTCACATTTTAGTTTTATTTAAGTGAATGTTTTGATTAAATCTTTTAATTAATCCTAAGTTTAGATGAACTCTAAACAAACCTATTCAAAAAGAAAGGCATTTTAAGATTAAATAAAATGAATCAAAATTCACATAACACATATTACTTTATTTCTTTCCCAATATATATAACATGCATATGAATAGACCCTAAGCATATCTATACATATGTATGAGAGTATTTAACATACTTTATGATGCATGCTAAGTAATCCAATGATTTTTCTTAAGTAGAAAGGGGTTTCCTTATCCAAATCTTCACATACACACATGAAAGTAAGAAAGGTATAAGTGAGTACAACGTCATTGTTAACAGAGGTGTAAGGTACAAGACCTACTTAGGCTATTTAAAGTCTCGCAACCTCGAGTTGTCCAGACTAATATACCACTTTCCTTAAATACAAACATATGTATAAAAGAAATGAAATAGAAAAGGAGAATGCAAAAGTTGTTTAATGGATTCATTTTATTTTATGAAATTTATGGATGCAAGTATAGGTAACCATTCTTAGGTGATAGCATAGGGATGAATAGGGTATGGAATTAAGTGTTAGGTTCTTTTCAAATAAACCTTACATCTTACTAACTCCTATTCAAAACTATACCAACATAAGAAAGAAAGGAAACCTATGCTAAGCATGCCTTTATAATCTATCACATGCAAGCTTATAATTAAAGTATAAGTAGCACACTTTCAGGTTTAGTATTTGATTTATATGTTTTGAAAATAATTTAGATTTTAGTAGTGATAATAGTCATTCATATTTGTACTTTAGCCAACACATGCAAATTTGACATAAAGTAAATAATTTCATTTTAAAATTATGAATGCATGAAATCACATGACATACAAATTTAACATGTTGGGGAAAGATTCAAAGTAATGAAAGCATGTAAACAAGTTCACTTTACTTAAATCCTAAAGACATTCTTATAGAATAAGAAAGTTTAAAATAAATCAAAGTGAATTCAAAGTGATTTTTGTTTAGTTTGGAGTTTGATTTAATTTTGAAAAGGTGAGATGAGTTTTATATTCTCAATTCCCACATGTGTTTGATATTTTTGTTTAATTTTTAGATAATTAGATCCATTTTTATGCATTAGTTAGGTTAAGGTATGAATTAAGTAACTTAATTAACCCTTACCTACACCACCTTAAAATAATTAACCAAATAATTATGAGCCAATGAGATGACATAAAAACTCACAAGAAATTTAAATTTGCAATGCACCTAATAAGGAAAAGGCCTAATGAAATTTGGCTCATAATTAAAGGTAAATTAAGCTAAGTGGTTTAGCTTAAGTAATTTCAAAACACCCTTTCATACATATGAATTTGGTTTTGATTTCTTTAATTGAACTTAGGCTATTAAACACCTAAGCATCCACCCAAAGTAGATTAATTAAGTTCTGGAAACTTTAAGAATTTTTAGAAATTAATTAAGGGGATAATTAATGAATTAACCCTTAATTAAGAGAGATTAAGGAGAGCAGAGAGGGTTTAGGGAATAACTTAGGGGAAATGCCCCAAAATTATTCCATAAATCTCTTACTTACTAGATCTGACCATAATCAACCCTAATCATGGATTAAAATCACTAATTATAACCTAATTATCCTTAATTACATAAGGAGGATAATTAAGAAATCCATATGCAATTCTTCTAATCAAGCCTTCAATAAATCCTAAGAAAATTAAGGCAGGCAAAAGTCATCCCCTAAAACATACCCAAGAAATTTGGGATTAATCAAAAGCTTAATTAAAAAGTAATTAGTAAAATGAAGTTTCTAATAAAACCCAAATTCAGAAAAAAATAATTAAAACCCATTGAAATTAATTTTAAAATATTCTAGGTTGAATTATCTTTCCATAGGATTTTATTTCATAATTTTCTAAAATTTTTAGAGGGAGTTATGAATTTTAGAAGATCCCTAAGTTAATTAGAAATTAATTAAGGCATTTAACTGCTCACGCGACGCATGGCGTGTTAGCACTTTACATCGCCGTGAGGGGTTTACTTAAATTTCAAATCCCAGATGGTGGCTGGCAGCACACGCCATTTGATCTCTACCGTCCGATCAAAGATCGAATGACCAGAGATCTCCCTGTGGTTTTAAAATGAGTAAAGAATTTCTAAAGATGGGGAATTATCTCGGCCGTCCATCCAAAATGTGTGGATGGATGGCTGAGATCTCCCAAGTTTTTCTCCTCAATTAATAGAGACCATCGATGATCAAGGGGAAGATCCAAGCTCAATCTAGCATGGATTCAAATCAAACTCAACCCACACCATCTAAAGCTAAAGCGCGGCAAATCCAATGGTCAAAAATCCATGGAATTGAAATTTCTTTCACAAAGCTCCACACCACATTGAGTTTAATGGTAAAAAAATCCCATACCTCACCAGAGGTTATCACCAGTGCTTCATTCCCTTGCAGAAGCTTTATCTGGTTGAGACGAAGCCTTGCTGAAGTTTGAGCACTTGAGGTTGAGTGGATCTTCTTATGGGTCACCTCCTTAGCTTGAGCTCGATTTTGATTGAATTGGATCTCCCCTTGCATCAAGAACTTGGAAGAGAGCTTGGGTCCACTCGACTTGGTCCTCTGATGAAGCTTGAAGAGGGAATTGAGTGGAGTTTGAGTGTGGAGAAAGTTCAAGAATGGATTGAGCTCCCCTATTTTCTATGTTCAAAACTAAAAAATGGGGAAATGGCAAGAGCTATAGGAGGCTATGGATCACTCTATGATGGCTTCTAAGTCTCTCTAGTACTCAATCGATTTGAGGAATGATCAATCAAACTGAATTAGTGGGAGTATATCTCCCCCTTGAAGGATCGGACGGTCGCAAGCTTATGTGCCATTTTGATCCAATTGACTATATTGGGAGGGTTGTTTGACTAGTTAAGAGTGTACACATGGTCGATTTGAGCCAAGGAGTGGATTGCCAACCTCCCATGTGCTTTAATTTGAGTTTGAGAGGGAGTTTGAATTTCCAATTTTGACCGATGGGGTTAGGTTTGGTCTAGGGTCCAATTGGGCTGACCCAAACCCATTGGGTTAGTGCACCACTCTTCACTAGGTCCCCTTTAGCTTTTAGGAAAGCATCAAGTGAATGTGAAGAGGGTATGAGCAAATTACCATGGATTAAGCCAAAATTTGTTCTATGGCCTAGGAGTAGAATGGTCATTTTGCTGATTTTTCAGTTTGGGTATGTTGGGTATGTGGAGAAACTAGGTTTGGCCAAGTTTCATGAGATTTGGAATTCATTTGATAGGGTTTGGCTCATGTTGACCCATTTAGGTCAAAATGGGTCAATCAAGTTGACCAATAGGTCAAATTGGGTCAAACCAAGGGTTGGGTCAAGTTCATATGACCATTTGAAATATTTTGGTGGCTCTGGTTTGATTCAATTTGCTATAGTTTTGAATTTGGCTCATATGATTTCATTTAGGTCAAATGGGTCAAGTTGACCTATTTGACTCATTTGACCTATTTGAAGTTGGTCAAGGGTAGGTTTAGGTTAGGTTAGTCATATGGAGTGGATTGGTATCTTTATTTCCAATCAACTTTAGTTATGTTCAAATTTGGCTCAACATGACCCCTTTAGGTCATGTTGGATCTAAGGTCAATTGGGCTAGGTTAGGTCTAGTTGGCCAATTGAGGCTTTGGTCAAGTTCAACAAGTGATTTGGAATGAACTTGGTCCATTGGTTCCAATCAATTTGGCTTAGATCAAGTTTTGACACATTTTGACCCTTTAGGTCAAAATGGGTCAACTTGGGTCAAGTGGCCAATTGGGCTAGGTTAGGCTTAAATCTTGGCTTGGTCAAGTTCAAACATAGGTCATGAGTGAACTTAGATCAATGGTTTCAATCAATTTGGCCTATGGTGGAATTTGGCTATGTTAGGTTTCATTTTGGGTTAATTGTTGACTTGGTCAACCCTTAGGTTCGACTTGGTTTGACCCAATTTGATTGATTGATCATCCCATGATGATTGTTGATCATGATGAGAGGGATATATGAGTTTGGTTCAATCAAATTTGGTTAGGATTAAAATTTGGCTCATAAGGTGGGTCAAGTGAGCCTAAGTGGGTCAAATAGCTTGGTCAAAGTTTGATTTGAAGTTTGTTGATCTTGTATATGGACTCATGATTGAAATATAAATCCATTTACAAGTGGTTTGAAGTCAAATGGGTTTAGATCCATTTGACAATTTCATATTCAAAGGAAGAATATGAAATGGTTTTGGGTTTGATTTTTGAACTAGGTTTTGATTGTTTGATTGAAGTTTGCATTTATATATGAGCTCATGATTGTAGAGTTGATTGAATCATGAGAGAAAATCAAAGGTTTGGCTTGATTTGGCTAAAGTTCAAGATTTTGACTTGAAAGGCTTAGCTTGGATTTTGAGTTGATTTGAGTTTTATTTTTGGAATAGGTTTTGATTGTTTGAATTTATATTTCATTTATATATGTGAATATAACTAAGAGTATAAATGGATCATGAGAAAATTTCAAGGATTTGAAGTGGTTTGATCATGATTTAGGCTAAGTCCATTAAGAAGGATTTAAGGGACTTAGGAAAATTTCAAATTGGGAATTTAATTTTTGTATTTGATTTGATTGATTTATATTTATACTTCATTTATATATGTGAATATAAATGACAATATAAATGAATTTTAAGAAAATCTCATGAGTTTGAATTGATTTGATCAAAGTTTAGGCTAAGTCCATTAATAGAAAATTAAGGGACTTAAGAAAATTTCATGAATTGATTTGGAATTATGAGTTTAGTTTGATTGATTTGAATTTATATTTTGCTTATATATGTGAATATAAATAAGAATATAAATGAATTATGAGAAGATCTCAAAGGTTTGATTTGGTTTAGATCATAATTTTGATTAGGTCCTTAAGGGAAGATTAAGGACTTAGCAAAATTTTAACTTAGAAATTTTTTGATCAATTTTGATCATGGGTTTCATTCATAGATTTCAATCATGGATTTCAATCATGGAGTTCAATCATGGAATTGAATCATGGAATTGATTTGAGTTTGGAGAAAATTAAATAGAATTGATTTAAAGTTTGACTTGAAGGAGGGAAACTGAGGAATAGTTTAAGCTAAGGGTTGATAATTTTCCTAACACCCCTAAGGCATGACCTATTCCTATGGCTAACTCTTCTAAGTCTTCTAGGGCTAGGTTGAGTGTCCACCTAATCACTAGATGTGTCTTAAGACTAAGAAAATCTTAAGGTCTAAGAGGAGTACTATGTCTAAGATGGAGGGGTTGAGAGCTCATTCTAAAAATTAGGTCAACATTCTAAAGATGAATTTCCACTACTAATTCTAGAATTGATGGTGGACATTGCCTCATCTCATGCATTATTCTCTTTCATGGATGGGTCATCCGGCTATAACCAAATTAAGATGGCCCCGAGGATGAGAAAAATACTGCTTTTCGAACACTGATCAGAATCTATTATTATAAGGTCATGCTTTTCTGCTTTAAAAATGTTGGTTCTACATACCGGTGGGCCATGACTCAGATCTTCAATGAACTCATTCATCATGAGGTTCAATGTTATGTTGATGATCTTGTAGTCAAAAGTAAAGTAAGGGAAGACCATCTCTTTGACTTGAGAGTAGTTTTTGAACGGTTAAGATAATTTAACCTTAAAATGAATCTCTTGAAGTGTGCATTCGGAGTAGCTTTAGGAAAATTCCATGGGTTTGTTGTCCAACATCTTCTAATGGATATCAATCTGGAGAAGATCAAGGCCATCTTAAAAATGCCACCCCCTAAAAGTCTAACTCAACTCAGATCATTCCAAGGGCAATTGACGTATCTAAGATGCTTCATTTCTAACCTATCAGGAAGATACTAGCCATTCTCAGCATTTGTCAAAAAGGATGCCAAGTTCAAGTGGGATGACAAGTCGCATGCTTTTGAAGACATCAAGCACTACTTGATGACACTGCTAGTTCTAGCAGCCCCTATCTCGAGAAAACCATTGATATATTCCATGTCCGCTAATTGGTTCTGCAGAACAAGTGTTTTATTTGTAATTTTATTAAACTTATGCCTAGTAATGGTACAAATGTTTATCTCATCATTACTTGAACTAGTACTACTAGCTTGTTAACTCGATGGATGGATGGTGTGTCCATCATTGGATTATGGGGTGTATTCATAAATTGATATTTGTGTTCAGATTAATTCTTCTAATGCTTGTGATGGTTCTTCCATGTCGACTATTTCATTAATACAAATAGCACCTTGGATCTGAGGGGATCTAGAGTTATTTGTTTTGATTCTGAGTTTGTCTTGTTGATTTAAATTCATATAATTAAGAACTATCCATTCATTAGGATTACCAAGAGGTGCTTTTATATAGAATTATTGTTCTTCTGTAAAGATTTCTAATTGGTTATTTAAAATATTAATTTGTAATAGGTCTTGAATTTGATTGAATTCATGTTCAATATATTCTTTAGTGAGCTTAGGCATGGAAGATATCATCCTCCAATTCTTCTAGTTTAAGACGTTTCTTTAATTTTTGTTCTTCTTTTATTTCTCATAAGAAGGGAAATTAGATTCATATGTATATGATGTATAAAACATGAACATTGACTACACTCTTGATCTTTTTCGTGCTCGATACCATTTTTGAGAGGTCTACCTCTAAATTTGTAGAGTTTTGTTGGTTTTTTTGTAACTAATGTCTTTAATACTTTAATTGTTGCTTCTAATCGCTCTGCTAAATCCTTAAGTTCTAATTCTAACGTTTCTCTTGATGCCATTAAAAAAAAAGCTCTCTCTGTTGATATCTATAAGCATATATTCAATGGGTCCAGCACGCTTCTATCTATATTATCCTCTGGTTTGTGATATTGAGGGGGCTCTACCTCTAAATTTGTAGAGTTTTGTTCGTTATTTTTTGTGTAACTAATGTCTTTAATACTTTAGTTGTTTCCTCAAATCACTCTGCTAAATCTTTAAGTTCTAATTCTAACGTTTCTCTTGATGCTATTAAAAAAAAGCTCTCTCTATTGATATCTATAAGCATATATTCAATGGGTCCAGCACGCTTTTGTCTATATTATCCTTTGGTTTGTGACAATCTACCCTTATCCTTGTGTTATGCCTATGGGTTTTGACCTTGCATTCTCCGGTTCATATCATACTCTTCTAACAACTAGTGGATTTCTTAGGAAGACATGGGCTCAACACTTAAGACCACAACCCTATATAATGTAATTTTTGATAGTCGCAACTATATTCTTGTAGATAGAAAATATTACCGACCATATTGAATTACTTACTCCTTGCATTTTTTGAGGGGGCTCTACCTCTAAATTTGTAGAGTTTTGTTCGATTATTTTTTGTGTAACAAATGTCTTTAATACTTTAGTTGCTGCTTCTAATCACTTTGCTAAATCCTTAAGTTCTAATTCTAATGTTTCTCTTGATGCCATTAAAAAAAAGCTCTCTCTGTTGATATCTATAAGCATATATTCAATGGGTCCAGCACGCTTCTGTCTATATTGTCCTCTAGTTTGTGATAATCTACCCTTATCCTTGTGTTTTGCCTTTGGGTTTTGAGTTCATATAATACTCTTCTAACAACTAGTGGATTTCTTAGGAAGACACAAACACTTACCACACAACCCTATATGATTACTTTAGAAAGCATACAATTCATTTTCCTACACTAGAACCAATGATGCAAAAACACACTTATAATAGTATATTATTACAAACCAGTGAGTAATACAGAGAAAATAAACTAAAACTAGAGAAACATACTTATAGACATCAGCAGAGAGAAGCTATTATTTAGCCTAACAGGCTATAGTACATCATACTTATCTTATAAAAAATAGGGAAAAGAAGGAGAGGAAGGAAAGGAAGAACCTCACATAAAATCACTCTAAATCCTGCTCCGCCTCCTTTATATCGAATGCTAATTTATAGATCAAAAAGATGTTAGGTAGTAGTGGATTCGTCTATTCTGAGTGCTTTCAACAATTGATGTTTTCCTTTTTCTTTACCTGAGTGGGTTGCTTTAATTGAGTGCTTGAAATAATTGCTACTTTTTCTTTTCCTTTTCTGGTGTGCGATCTATTATTCTTCTGAGTGCGGTAGCTTTGTCTGAGTATGGTAGCTTTCTCTGAGTGCCTTTTATAATTAGATTCTTTGCTTGCTATCTTTATCTGAGTGCTCTTCATAATTTGCTTGTTGTCATATGTCAATATCAGTACTTTATCTTTGATTTAATTCTTCTCAAAATGCCTGTAAAGTCTGCTTTTTCTTACAGTAGATACATTGATGTAACCTGTCCATTTGTATTTTTATACAGAATTTTTGTTTTACTTCTGGACTAGCTTTTATCATATTTTTTCGTAGTAAGTTAATCCATTTTTGATAGAGGACTTAATGAATCCGTCTGGTAGGAGCTTTGTTATGACTGTATATGAATAAGTTATCAGAATAGTGATATACCCATATGTTCGTAGAATCAATTTTTGTTGTCTCTATCCATATTTGATATAAATCTTCGTCTTTTGTCTTTCATAAAAGGGTTTCTTACGATTTTGGATAAAAGGTTCACTCGATACCAATTTGGATAAGTGATATTTGTCCTTCGGTATCTCGGATATGTTTGAAATAATTTAATATAGATATTCCGTGTTTAATGATGACCAAATATCTCAAGCATCGAAATACCTTTGGTAATTTTTGAAGGAGAGATAAATCTTCAAGATAAATCATACGGATTAATCCTGACTCATATAATTCGTGAATAATTTTGGCATCGGTAATGTCGTATATATATCTACATGATATTTTCCATATGTATGGAAATAAATCAGAGCATTAATACGTTCCTGATATAAGGAATATCTTTGCCAATTATCAGCTATTTCTAATATGGTTTTTTATTTTTATGCTTCCTTTTTGTAGAATAGATGCGAAAGTAGCTGATAGATTAATTTCACTTTCTGAAGTCATACTTGTTGGGACGTCCGTATTTCTTTGTAGGACGCTGTCTGTATTTCTTTGTATTTTTGAAATTGAGGGTAGTTGATCTTCATCTACTTCTCCGAGGAGATATTTTTTAACATTCTGTAATTCTGTTAGTAATTTATTGCTATACGTAATTTTGCATTTTAATTTCCATAATTGTTGATCTAGTAATTCCATATAACTTTCTAACTGTCTTCGATTTGATGGAATCTTTTGAATATGTATCCATATCTAGTATCTAGTAAGTTGTCCATTAGCTCATTGTCAGAATAAACTCATGATGCAAAATTCTCATATTTTAAAGTGTCGTAATGCATTTCTTTTCCTTCAATATATTCTAAATCAAAATGATAAGTAAAAAACCAACTTTGCCATCTAATTAATTTTTTATTTGGTAATGAATCAATAATTTTTCCTTTAATAAAAGAAATAGCTATTTTATTATCAGTTCTGACAATAAAGTGTTCGTTTAAAAATAACATGAATTTTTTAATAGCTTTTTTGATTGCTAACAGTTCTTTTTCATTAATATGATAATTTTGTTCAGTTGGTGTATATGTACCTAACATGTATCTACATAAAACTTCAATATTTTGTCATATAACTTTTAAAATGGCTCCCAAATATCGAGTTTTTGATAATTAATTTTTATTTATTGGTAGAGTTAATTTAGAGAGTTTATAATATTTTTGATTTGTAGTAATATATTTTGATCAATATTCCAAGTCCAAATTATATTTTTTCTAAGTTTCTTTTGTAGTGGAGCTCTAAGGATAGCCAAATCTTGAATAAATGCTTCTGCATAATTAATACAACCAAGAAAGCGTTGTAAGTCTTTTGGTTGGTTATCATTGTAAAGTTGCCTATTTTTTATAAAATATGATCTTGTAATTCGATCGTGCCGTTATCAATTTTTAGTCCTAAAAATTCAATAGCAAGTGTAACAAAAATAGCTTTCTTTTTGCTTAATGCAATACCGTGTTTATATGCTTTTTCAGCGAATAGCGAAAGATGTTTTATATGAGTTGGAAAAGTAGTACTAAAAATGAGAATATCATCAACATAAACTAGAGAAAATGTGTTAAATTCAGAAAATAAATAATCCATATGTCGTTGAAATATTTGTGGAGCATTTTTAAGCCGAAAGGCTTAACATTCCATTGATAACGTCCTTGGAGTATACCAAATGCTAATTCTGATGCATTTTAATCTAGATGCCGATGCCAAGTTTTAAAACCCTTTAGTATTTTAATTTGATTACTAAGAACTTCTTTATTTGGTAAAAGTATCCATCAAATTTGGTATTAATGAGTTTTATAGAATAACCATTCGAGCCTTTTCGCGAACCTGATGATTTACAAAGAAAAGGACTACTATGAGAGCTAGTACTATGAGAGATGAGGTGTAACTGTAATATCCCAAGTCATATGCTTATAGTACTATAGGCTATTAGGCTAAATCCTTAAGTTCTAATTCTAACTATAAGTAATATCCCAAGTCATATGTCCCCTCAATGTTTAGATATATTCCATATAAAAGCACCTCTTGGTAATCTTAATGAATGGATAGTTCTTAATTATATGAATTTAAAACAACAAGATAAACTCAGAATCAAAACAAATAACTCTAGATCCCCTATCGAGATATTAGATTAATGAAATAATTGACATAGAAGAACCATCACAAGAATTAGAAGAATTAATCCTTCTAAACAAACATCAATTTATGAATACACCATAGTCCAACGATGGACACACCTATGCATCCATCCGAACAATCAGAGATAGTTACCAAGTTCAAGTAATAAGCAGAGACAAACATTTGTACAAATACCAAGGCATACCTACACCTAGAGTTCAACAAAATTACAAATCAAACACTTGTTCGTAACCAATTAACGGACATGGAATATATCTAAACATTGGTTGTTGCAAAATATTCAAGCCATTGAAATGGACCATCGAAAAATAGTTTAGCCATATATATATATTTACAGGAGAAGATGCTTACATTCATAAAATACATGTGAATCTGTAAAAATGGTTTATAGTATTAAAATCGAACAAAGATTACCATCCGGTCCACTTGTATAAAACACTAGGCACTCAAGATGGCCAACAAGATAATGTAGATTATATTAAAAGTGAATTTTAGGATACACTATGCTACTCTATTAATAAGAAAAATAAAAAAAAACAATCCGAAATAGCAAAACAAAACTTACTCTTTAAGTATTTGTAATATTTGCTATCTACAAGAATATTTATGAGTATCAAAAATTTTTTTATAATATTCAGCCAATGATCACCATTATATATCTCGACATGTATTCTACAAATTACCCGAATCATATAATACTATATGGAGTCAACAATTTACTCAAACATATCCAAATGATGTCACCCTAGGAAGTAGAATACAATTTGCCGAAGAACAACTTACTGAAGCTTGCCAATAACTAGACCTCCATAAAAAAAATAAAAAATATAAACAAGCTTATGCTATCATAAAATTGATTTAGCCCATCAATGGGGATGTTCTAAAGAAATAAAAAATTGCAAAAACTTCAATAACAATTATAAAAATAAAAAGAAAAAATTCTTCAAGAAATCTAATAAACAAAATTGCAATAATAAAAAATGAACCTTCAAGAAAACCATTTATTAAAAAAACCAAATATTTGTAAATATTAGGTAAAAAAGAAGGATATTATGCAAACGAATGTCCCAAACAAAAAATCTAATATAAAATCTGCTCAAATCATCAAGAAAATGAATTAACCGATTTTGACATCTTTGAAATCAAATCAAGAAGAACTTTATGAATTAATCGACACCGAAGAGGATTTGATTAATTTGTTATCGATCATTTAAAGGAATACTTATATTCTGATTGTATGACAAACATTGAAAAAATCTCTGAAAAAGATACAATTATCGATGATCAATTTGAATATAATAGACATTTAACCCTTTCTGAAAACGAATATAAAAAAATTAGAAAATAAAAATTATCTTTAGGAACTAAAGACTATTTTGACATGCCTATACTACCTTGGAAAATGACTGTATACTATACACCACTCGAATATCCTATTGAAATAATAGAGAAGTATAAAGATTCCTTTGTATAATCTTATCATGCTAAATCAAGATTTACAAAATTCCACATCTAAAAATATAGACATGTATTTTTTGGCATATTCAAATACTTATAAAAGCATATTTTAGAAAGGATTGTAAGACAACAATATGGATCTATGACGATCAAATAATTCATTCTAAAAAAGATGCCTTATTATACAAGGAAACTTATGTTATCAAACATTATTATTTAATCTACATCTCAATTACTATCAATATTAACGCATTTATTTTGATCAAACACTTACTTTAAAACACAAACTGACAATATGACAAGAAAGTGTTGTATAGCATACTTATCAAACGGCATATGCTTATAGTACTAACCATAATACCGTCGTATTTAAACCTCAGAATGAACTTATCCATCTCGATCCCCTATTTTCACAAATAGGATAACTATACAACCTGATGAAATTGATTATTCTACATTGACACCACCACCAGATAACCTAGCTTTAGACTTTGGTGGTGAAAGTAGTATAATTAATAAGCATTTTAATCTACCACAAAAATAACAGAGTTTTAATGAAATAAATAAGGATCTAATAATTCAACCTCGTCGATCTATAGACTCGCAAAAATCACTTTATACTAATAACTAATTAATTCTTAAAGGTTATTATTTATCACTTGGAAAAAATATACCAATTTTACTGAATAAGTGTTCTCATAGCTCTTATATTTACAACATTAATTCCTACCAATTTACAAATACCATAGAACCATATATATATATATAAAGATTATCATGTAAAATACTTTGTCCCAATGAAACTCATATTTTATTTAGATTTTGGGATTTTAATAATAATCGACTTGATTTTTAACATACCTTTCTAATAGATGATACAGAAAAAGGTAGAGTCTTAGTATTTTCTTACAACAACATACTATTTCTTTACCGATACCATCACAATAACTCTCTTATTCTATGACATCATGGTTCACTTTCATACTATATACAAATTGAGATTTATGTCCCCACTTATGAACCAATCCTCGCCCATGCACACATTACGAGCATATGTGTAAACAATGGCTTATACCGCCACACCTACCTCTACATCATGACAATTTACTCCTAGATACGTTTAATGGCCTCTATACAATTACTACTTACTGGTCCAATCAATACATTTTGCTCAATAACACTCTTATTAAAATTCCCAAACGTTGGTGCCTTACTGATAATGGTCCCAACTTTATACTCGACAATAATTTCTTAAAATCTATGCATGCTTTTACTCAATATACCGATCATATTGAATTACTTACTCCTTGTAAATACCTACTCTTTTGTTCATTCATCAAGACACCCATTTCTCAGATTCTCCACCCATCCAATTGATTTAGATAAAATTATTCAATCTCACCTATCCAACCCTTCATTCTTACACTTTTCCACCAACCTCGATAAATTAAACGATGAACGACATTTCACTGAAACCTTATTTCCAAAACTTTTTCGAAAAATCCTTTACAATTCTGTTCCAAAGACGAGCCTGTGGCTCATATTAAACCACTTAACCCCTCTTTAGTTATCCGGTTCAACCCATGAAATATACTAGTGATAATAAACTTGAATTTAAAAAACAACTTTCTGAACTACTATAGTTACACCTCATCTCTCATAAGCAATTTCTCATAGCAGCTCGCTTTTCTAAATCATGTCGAAAGGTATAAAGGCTCAAATGGTTATTAACTATAAAAAACTTAACGACAATACCAAATTTGATGTATAATTTTTACCAAATAAAGAAGTTCTTATTAATCAAATTAAAAATGCTAAATAGTTTTCAAAACTTAACTGCAAATCTAGCTTCTGGTAGATTAAAATGGATCTTGACAGTACCGAATTAACAACATTTAGTACAACCCAAGGACATTATTAATGAAATGTTATGCCTTTCGGCTTAAAAAATGCTCCACAAATATTTCAACAATGTATGTATTATTTATTTTTCAAATTTAACATATTTTCTCTAGTTTATGTTGATGATATTCTCATTTTTAGTACTACTCTTCCAACTCATATAAAGCATATTACACTATTCAAAAAGCATATAAACAGATTGCATTAAGCAAAAGAAAGCGATTTTGTTACACTCGCTATTGAATTTTAGACTAAAATTGAAATACGATCAATTACAAGATCACATTTTACAAAAATAGACAACTTTACAATAATAATCAACCAAAAGACTTACAACGCTTTGGTTGTATTAATATAAGCATTTATTCAAGATTTGGCTACCCTGAGCTCCACAAAAGAAACTTAGAAAAAATATAAGCAACTTGGGATATTCGATCAAAATATATTACACGAAATCCAAAATCGTAAACAACTCCTAAATTAACTCTACCAATAAATGAAAAATTAATTATCAAAATCAAAATACTGCTGGAGCCATTTTAAAGTTAATGATAAAATTCAAGTTTTATGTACGCGTTACCTATGTCCAACTGAACAAAATTATCATATTATTAAAAAAGAAATCAGCAAAAAAGCTATTAAAAAATTCAAGTTATTTCTAAACAAACACTTTATTGTCAGAACTGATAATAAAACTACTATTTGCTTTAGAATATATTGAAGGAAAAAATGAATTAGCTGACACTTTAACACGAGAATTTTGCAGATCATGAGTTCTATTCCAGACAACGAGCTAACAATGGACAACTTACCAGATACACTATATATGGATACATATTCAAAAGATTCCATCAAATCTGAAGACCACATATTAGAAAGTTATATGGAATTACTAGATCAATAATTATCAAAATTAGAATGTGAAATTACGTATAGCAATAAATTACTAACAGAATTACATAATGTCAAAAAATATCTCCTCAGAGAAGTAGATGAAGATCAACTACCCTCAATTTCAAAAATACAAAGAAATACAGACAGCGTCCTATAAAAAAATACGGACAACATCCCAACAAGTATGACTTCAGAAAGTGAGACTAATCTATCAGCTACTTTCGCAACTATTCTACAAAAGGAAGCACCAAACAAAAAAAACCATAATAGAAATAAATAATTGGACAAATATATTCTATATCGAATATTAATATTAATTTATTATTTCCATACATATGAAAAATATCATGGTGCCTATATATATGGCATTACCGATGCCAAAATTATTCACAAATTATATGAGTCAGGATTAATCCGTATGATTTATCTTGAAAATTTATCTCCCCTTCAAAAATTACCAAAGGTATTTACTGATGCAGTTGAGATATTTCAGTCCATCATTAAACATTGGAATATCTATATTAAATTATTTCAAACATATCTAGAGATACCTGAAAGACAAATATCACTTATCCAAATTAGGATCAATAGTGAACCCTTTTATCCAAAATATGTAACAGAGAAGCCCTTTTATGAAAGACAAAATGACGAAGATTTATATCAAATATGGATAGAGACAAGAAAAATCGATTCTACAAAAATATGGGTATTTCTCGATAACTTATTCATAGATCATAGCAAAGCTCCGCAGATTCATGAAGTCCTCTATCAAAAATGGATTAACTTACTAAAAAAATATGATAAAAGCTAGTCCCGAAGTAAAACAAAAATTCTGTACAGAATACAAAAGGATAAGTTACATCAATGTATCTCTGAAGAAAATCAGACTCTGGGCATTTTGAGAAGAATTAAATCAAAGATAAAGTACTGATATTGACATATGACAGCAAGAAAATTATGAAGAGCACTCAGATAAAGACAGCAAGCAAAGAATCTAATTATAAAAAGCACTCAGAGAAAGCTACCACACTCAGACAAAGCTACCGCACTCAGAAGAATAATAGACCGCACACTAGAAAAGCAAAAGAAAAAGCAGCAATTATTTGAAGCACTCAATTAAAGCAACCCACTCAGGTAAAGAAAAAGGAAAACAATAATTATTACAAGCACTCAAAATAGACGAACCCACTACTACCTAACATCCTTTCCGCATCTATAAATTAAGCATTCAGCTATAAATGAAGGCAGAGCGGAACAGAGCAGGATTTAGAGTGAGTTTGTGTGAGCTTCTTTCCTTTCCTTCCTCTCCTTCCTTTCCCTATTTTTTATAAGAGAATTATGATGTACTATAGCCTGTTAGGCTAAATAATAGCTTCTCTCTGCTAATGTTTGTAAGTATGTTTCTCTGGTTTTAGTTTCTTTTCTCTGTATTACTCACTGGTTTGTAATAATATACTGTTATAAGTGTGTTTTGCATCATTGGTTATGCCTAGTGTAGGAAACGATTGAAGGCTATGCTTTGCTTCTCTGAACTAATCATATAGGGTTGTGGTCTTAGGTGTTGAGCCTGTGTCTTCCTAAGAAATCCTCTAGTTGTTAGAAGAGTATGATATGAACCGGAGAATGCAAGGTCAAAACCCATAGGCAAAACACAAGGATTAGGGTAGATTATCACAAACTAGAGGATAATATAGACAGAAGCGTGCTGGAGCCATTGAATATATGCTTATAGATATCAACAGAGAGAGCTTTTTTTAATGGCATCAAGAGAAACATTAGAATTGGAACTTAAAAATTTAGCAGAGTGATTAGAAGCAGCAACTAAAGTATTAAAGACATTAGTTACACAAAAAATAATCAAACAAAACTCTACAAATTTAGAGGTAGAGCCCCCTCAAAAAATGGTATCAGAGCAAAATGTATTGATTGGACCAATAAGTAGTAATTGTACGGAGGCCATTGAACGTATCTAGGATTAAATTGTCATGATGTAGAGGTAGGTGTGGCGGTATAAGCTATTGTTTACAAACACAAATATCACTCCCTGTGTCGCATAAAGCATGGAAAGGGATTGGTTCATAAGTGGGGACATAGATCTCAATTTGTATATAGCTATGAAAGTGAACCATGATGTCATGGAATAACTATAGAGTTAATTATTATAGTAGTATCGGTAAAAGAAATAGTATGTTGTTGTAAGAAATCCATACCGACTAAGACTCTACCTTTTTCTGTATCATCTGTTAGAAAGGTATGTTGAAAATCAAGTCGATTATTATTAAAATCCCAAAATCCAAATAAAATATTAGTTTCATTGGGACAAGAGTGTTTTATGCCATGATAATCTTTATATATATATGGTTCAGGTCGTGGTATTTGTAAATTGGTAGGAATTAACGCGTTGATATGAGAGCTATGGGAACCTCTAGTAAAATTGGTATAATTTTTTGAGGTGATAAATAATAACCTTTAAGAATTAATTGGTTATTAGTATAAAGTGATTTTCTTGAGTCTATAGATCGGTGAGGTTGAATTATTAGATCTTTATTTGTTTCATTGAAACTCCGTTCTTTTTGTGGTAGATTAAAATGCTTATTAATTATAAGTTTCTTTTGTAGTGGAGCTCTAAGGGTAGCCAAATCTTGAAGGTTAGTGAACACATAAACTAATTTCTTTAGCTTAACCTCAATAAATTTGTTGAAAATGAAACATAAATCATGCTTGAACTTGCATAAACTTATTTATATAGTACAAAAATATGTAAAAAATAAATAATTTTTAAATATAACAATAAAATTTTATACAAGAGTAATGACCGATCTAACCAACAACTCAAGAGATTAGTGACATTTTCTTTTCAACAAGAAACTATTCTTTTGAGAACAAAGAACTACTTTTTTTATTTGTACACAAGAAAATAAATATCTACTAGAAAATAGCAAGCAAATTAAACCACTTGAATATATATATAGTTCAACCGATTATGACACGTGTTTTCCAATGGATAAATGCTGCTAGAAATCCATTGAAAAATGGAAAATTTGATTTCTTTTGAGTTTTTTTCGATGAATTTTTTCACCATAATAACTACTTTTCTCTATAGTAACTCGATGAATCAATTCAACAAATTCAATTATGAACTAATCCTTCAATCAATTCAATCCAAATACAATAATCTTTTCTCCATAAAATCGATCAAAATTGGTGATTAAACTATTAAATTAGATTAAATTTTTGAATAACTCACTTTTTTAATATTGATCAAATTTGGTCTTCTTGATTTTGATTTAAGAAAGTAGAAATTAAGAAATTAAATTAAAAATAAAAACATAACTAAATAATATATCCTAAAATTTTTATTTATAATTGATATATAATTAATATGTCACTGAAAATTCTACTAGTCGAAGCACGAATCTTGATGTAAAAGCAATAATTGAGTCAAGACTAACCTGATCACTTAAAATATAATTAAAAACTTTGATATCTCCTCCTAAATCTGAGTGTTTATAGTCAAATCAAGCGTCTTGACGAGCCAGATCTAACAAGCCTAAGATCTCCTAATTCTGACTTCATTTGAGCATTCAAATACTTAAAATACATTAGATGATCGAATGAATTATTTTGAGTCGTCTGATGGAGTGGTTTGGATTTTTCCTGTATTTATAGAAGTGTCACTCACATAATCTATAAATAGCCCCTCATTCTTCATATGAGGGGAAGCTCAAACTAAAGAGAAGAGAGAGCTCCAAAGCTTGAAAATCCTCTAAGCATAATCATGCCACTGACGGCCACCACCGTGTCGACACCACCACCACCGCTGACCGACGTGCCATATTACCGCTGGTCCTTATATCAACCACCATCCGGTTATACCGCCGGTCATCACGCGCCATCCGCCGGCTATCGCTCATCCGCTGCCGCCACCGCTGGATTATCGTCGCCGCTAGCATCGCTAATCGCTATCGGCAATCACCATATCGATCATCATCATCGGCCACCGTCATCGACCATCGCCCCTGACTATCGTCGGCCATTGTTGCCGGCCATCTCGCCGGCTATCATCATGACCACCACCGTTGTTCACTATCATCACTACCAAGAATTATTATAAAGATAACCAGCAGCATATTTTTACCTAATCGGATTCTCATTGTGAGGTTTTCATATATAATTCACGTAATCCGATAAAAAAATTTTGTACTCTAAAAGATACATAGTGGAAGATTTTAGGGCTAGCAGTAGTTTTTTTCCCCTCTTGGGTTTTTCTACATAAAATGAGTTTCTTTTCATTCTTCAAATATATGTATGTGTCTGGATTTCAAAAAGGCATAAACTTTTATTCTACCTAACCGGTTTTCTATCAAGCTTACACCATCTGGAAGCAAACAATTGCAATCTCTGTGAACACGTAACAACACAATACTACAACAATGAAGCCTCCGCTCCAACTCGCCACTCAAACCAATCCTTGAACCAAGGAAGCCAACCTTCTGCCTCACTTCCCCTAATAGGCATGACCCTATCGGTGAAGATGCAACGGAAATCTCTCTAGAAGATCATGTACGCCAAATGAAAGTGTCTCAAAATGAGATAATCCAACTTTTACAAGAAACATGGCAACCACTACTACGGTAAACACATCTTCCCCAAGATTGATCGTTAGCTAAGGGAGGTCAAAATGCTAATACGAGACCTTCTCGCCATCAGGCTGAAGTTCCTTCATTTCCAAACCGTGATGATGTCCTCCTTGACACAGCTAATTCTACTCATCCATCACTTGCAGCTCAACCGACTACTAATCCACCAATTATTGTCCGTAGCTTTGCGCATTCTCATCCTGTTGATTCCACCCGTCATATTATATGTGCAATTATAACACATAGTGTGAGAAGAATTCCACTTTAAAGATGGAAATCATCTTCCCTCTTATCACGACTATCAGGGGTCTTCACCTTTGACTGAAGCTATTCTTCAACATCCTATTCCCGTAGGGTTCAAGCTTCCGAGCATCGACTCTTATGATGGGGCAACTGACTCATATAAATACATCAACCAGACCATCATGCATATCCAATGAGCTCGACATTGCTTTGTCGTCTTTCCGTCACCCTAGGGTCGCTCACTTGGTTCTACTCCTTCCAAGGGCATCCATCCATACCTTTGAACTGAACCAAGATTTTTGTAATAGTTCATTGTAAACCGGAGGATCATTAAAGATTCCTCTCATCTGTCAGGCATTCATCAAAATGAGGGTGAATCACTTAAGGAGTACTTCCAGAGGTTCTCCTTAGAGGCTCACCAAATACCTAGAGTAGACCCTGAACTATTAAGGAGTTTTCCTTAGAGGGCTCCATCCTGGGCCTTTCTACTTGTCACTAATGCGAGATACGGTCCGCTCATATGCCGACTTAGTTCATCGTGTGGAAGCACAAATTTTGCCGATGAGGTTATTAATGCCCATCGTAAATAATTTGAACAATCTACGGGAAAATGTAAGAGTGCCCCAGGGAAAATCAATCGACAATCTCATCAAAAGAAGCAACAAGGCAGTCATGATCTCCCTCCATGGCCATCACATCAACAATATGAACCACAACCAGAAAAGGAATACATACCACTGAACACATCTCATGTTAACATCTTGATGGCCATTCGAGATGAAGAGACCATCAAGTGGCCACATCTGCTGAAACCAAATTCAAGAAATCAGGAGCAATATTATCACATCCATCGAAGTCATGGATATACTACTGAAGCGTGTAAACAACTCAAAGAAGAGATCGAGAGGCTCATTCAATAATGATATCTACGTCAATTTATGCAGAATCAATTAACTCAAGTAAACATAACTCCAACTGGGGGACAACCAGGACAATCATCATAGAAATAACAAAATAGTCATCAGATAGTTGGAGAAATTGAAACAATCGCAGGATGACCACTACTATCTAATCAAGTCCTCATTTCCACCTCTAAAGAACAAGAGTTAAAGAAATCTTGTATTGATCATTCCATCACTTTTAATGACTCAGACTTAGAAGGAGTTCAAGTTCCTCATCAAGATCCACTTGTCATCGCGGTGCGATAGGTGATCCATGCTATAATGTTAAGAGAATTTTGATTGATAATGGGAGTTCTGTCGATGTCTTATTTTACTCCACATTTTTTAGCATGGGCTTGGTTGAGGAAAAGCTTCAACCTACTGCAGAACCATTATATGAGTTTGATAATCCCCCTGTGTGAGTGGAGGGGGAAATCACCCTTTCTGATGTCCTCGAAGAATTTTCTCAACAAGTGACTTATTCAATTCAATTCATGGTGGTTAAGTCAGATTTGGCATACAACGATATCTTTGGTAGGCCCCTCCAATCAATTGTTGGTGCTGTTACTTTGATATCTCATCTTAAGATGAAATTTCCAACCCTTGTTGAGGTTGGAGTGGTCTTTAGAAATCAATAAATAACACAATCATGTTACCTCAGACAAGCTCAACCATGCCCTTCGGTGACCTTCATCATCAAGAATTTTAATTTTTTAGATGAAGAAGTACACCAGAGAGCTTCGCCAGTAGAAGATTTTCTCCCTATTTCATTGTCAGCTGACCAACCTTTATGAATAGTGCAAGTCGGATCTCTGCTCTCAGACTAATATGGGGTAAAATACATTGACTTCTTGCACAAAAATCAAGAAATCTTTGCTTGGAGTCTGGCAGATATGCCTGGGGTTGATCCCAATGTGATCATGCACTCCCTCAAGATTGATCCAATATTCAAACTGATCATCCAAAAGAACCAAAGTTTTGCACCTGATCGCCTCCATGCTATTGAACAAGAAGTTAACAAGCTCTTAGAAGCGAGATTCATATGAGATGTATATTACCCTACATGGCTAGAAAATATTGTCATGGTTAAGAAAGCAAATGGAACTTGAAGAATGTGTATTGATTACACTGATCTCAACAAAGCTTTCCCGAAAGATAGTTTTTCCCTCCCTCAAATTGATCAATTGGTTGATGCTACGTATGGGCATCAAATGCTCAGCTTTTTGGATGCTTACTCAGGTTACAACTATATAAAAATGGACCCAACGGATGAAGAAGTCACATCATTTCAAACATATAAAGGTTCATATTGTTACCAAGTTATGATGTTTGGGCTAAAAAATTCTGGTGCTACCTATCAATTCTTTATGAATAAGGTTTTTAAAGACCTCTTAAGCCACACAATGGAGGTATATATGGATGACATGTTAGTAAAAAGCTTGAAAGAATCACAACATATTTCTGACTTAGAAATGTGCTTTAACCTTCTTCGATTTTATAACATGCAACTCAACCGGACCAACTTTACTTTTGGGGTTACGTTGAAAATTTCTTGGGTTCATGGTCCCCCACCGCGGATTGAAGCTAATCCTGAGAAAATCAGAGTGCTCAGAGATATGGCTCCTCCAAAGAATATCATGGAAGTTCAACACTTGAATGGGCAAATTGTTGCCTTATCTCACTTTTTAGCCCATTCTGGAGATAAATACTTCTTTAAAAAATACTAAAGAGAGCTAAAATAATAATTTATAGTAGACTGATGAATGTCAAGTTACTTTTGAGCAACTAAGAGAATATTTAACATCTCCACCCTTACTATCCAAGCCTATCTAAGGAGAGATGTTATACTTATATCTCGCAGTCTCTTCTCACGTGATAAGCTCAATTTTAGTGCAAGAAGAAAATATGATAGAACGACCAATTTATTATGTCAGTAAAATTCTCTTTGATATAGAAAGTAGTTATCCACTAACAGATAAGATGGCTTTGTCTTTAGTTTTCTTAGCACAAAAATTACATCCATACTTCCAAGCTCACACCATTGGTGTTTACACTCATTTACCATTGAGGGCCATTCTACAGAAACCAGAGTCATCTGGAAGGTTAATCAAATGGTCCATAGAATTAGGAGAGTTCGATATCCATTTTTACCGGCACATAAAGTCTCAAGTACTTGCAGACTTTATGGTGGAATGCACTGCCCCTACTCCAAATGAGCTATCTATTACACCCCTTCTATCTCCTTAATGGACCCTCTATGTTGATGGAGTTTCAAAAAATACAGGTGTCGGAGCAAGAATCTTACTTATTTCCCCCTAACAGGATACCTTAGAGTATGGACTTTGCCTAAATTTCACTATAACTAATAATATGGTTGAATATGAGGCTTTCATTGTTGGGTTGAGACTTGTCATCGATTATGAGGCTCCAAACTTAATGATCCACATTGACTCTCAGCTTGTCGCCTCCCACATTGAGGGAAACTTTAATGCTCATAATCTTCAGGTAGCAAAATACCTCAGCTTGGTGAAGTCACTTCTTGCTTATATCAAGACACATCAAATCATTCACAGACTTTAAGAGAAGAACACTCGAGCTGATGCTCTCACAAAGCTCACTACCTCTACTACGAGAGATCTATTTAAGAGAAGGCATGTTGAGGAGATATATTTTCCTAGTATCCAAGGGTCATGGGTAATACAAGAAATTAATGAGACAAAGGAACCTTCGTGGATGGACCCCATCCTATCCTTTCTACAAGATGGGACCCTTCCTGAAGATCCAACTGCTGCAACTCATCTCCGAAGAAAAGTTGTAAACTTTATTATTATCGGAGGTGAACTATACAAACAAACTTTCTCTGGGCCATACCTTAAATGCCTCTCACCATCAGAGGTTGATTATGCATTAAGAGAGGTTCACTCTGGGATATGTGGAGAACACCTAAGAGGAAGGGCGCTAGCCCTTAAAATTATAAGGCAAGAGTTCTATTGGCCTACGATAAAGTAAGATGCCTTGGATTCCATAACAAAAATGTGCGAGTTATCAGTTGCACTCTAACCTCTCTCATACACCACATATAGGTTCTCATCCCTTCAAAGTATTTTGCTCAATAGGGAATTGATATCATGGGACCTTTTCCAGTAGCATCAGGGTAATGATAGTTTATCATTTTAGTTGTCAACTATTTCATTAAATGGGTGAAAGCTGAACCACTAGCTAAAATCATGGAGGCAAATGCTAAATAATTTGTTTGGAAAAATATAATATGTTGATTCAGTCTTCCTGCAAAGATCATTAACGATAATGGAACCCAATTTATTGGAAAAGTCTTTACATCTTTTTGTAAAGATCTTCACATTCAGTTGCTGCATACGGTTGTAGCCCATCCTCAAACTAATGGACAAGCTACCAACAGGGTTAAAAATGCATATCGAGAATGCTAGGGGCAATGGGTTGAGGAGCTCTCTAATGTTCTTTGGGCTTACCGCACTACATCGTGAACTTCGACTGGTGAGACACTATATAATTTGTGTTTTTGCACAGAAGCTATTATACCAGTAGATATCAGGATTCCAAGTCTAAGAGTTCAATCAATGAAGAAAATCTCTGACATAACCTGGACCTACTCCCCGAAACTCATGACATGACCCTACTTTGGACTGCTTCCTACCACCAAAGGGTAGCTCATCACTTCAATAGAAGAGTGAAACCCAATCCCATCTCTCTTGGACTTGAGTCTTGAAGTCTGCAAAGGCCCTCAACACAATAAGCTCTCACCTCTTTGGGATGACCCTTATGTGGTTATAGCTATGGTCAAGCCAGGAACATTTAAGCTCAAGGATCCAAAGGGAAAATACTTGCCTCGAACTTAGAACATCGAGAATCTCTGAAAATATTATCAGTAATTCTACATAATTACTATAACTTTTATTTTATCTTGTTTATCATTTTCTCTTCAACTCATATCTTTGTTAAACTTATCTTATGATTATATCACCGACCTTATCAAAGTAATGAGTTTATGGCCTTTTCTTTCAAGCTTGTTGCATATAAATAATCTCCTTCATTTAATTCTCTCGCTTAAGGAATGCACAACTCACATTGCATTTCAGTCGGGGCATGATCAATCCCAAGGGGATTTGATCGAACCTCTTCCATACAGGTAAGAAGCCAAGTAACACTTTGACTAATGCCTAGGATAGGTCAAAAAGTCCTTGGTGGACATTCCACGACCTCTTCCATACAAGTAAGAAGTCAAGTAACACTTTGGCTAATACCTAGGAAAGGTAAAAAATTCCTTGGTGGACATTCCACGACCTCTTCCATATAGGTAAGACCTCAAATAATATTTTGACTAATACCTAGGATAGGCCAAAAAGTCCATGGACTTCCATGACCTCTTCCATGAGGTCATCGAATAATATTCCAACCAATCACCTCGGATAGGTCAAAACAAAATAAGAGCATATCACCCAAAATTTTTAACTTACTAATGTCATTGATAGCTCTAACATGATGATATAAGAAAGAATCAAAATTTTGGATACAAAAAATAATATAAATAATAATACATAGATAAAAGGTAAAGAAATACATCCTCAAGTGATACTACATGATAACAACGTCCTCCTCACCACTGGAAGATGCTCCCTTAAACTCACTCTCAACCCCCTCATCTCCAGAATCTAATAAATATTCTCTTCATAATGATTGATAATCAAACTTTCAATCAAGGACAACATCATCTACCTAGCATATAAAATTATGGTTTAGAAAAAACATGTACATTCAATGAAAGATCATCAAACTAAGATCCGTTTGGTATTGTTGGAAGCTATGGGAAAACTCATATTATTTTAAAAGATCATCCACGTCAACATTTTTGATTATAGCAAAAGAATCTCATTGGCTCTATACTTGATTAATATTCTTAAAGCATTCCAAGTTTATGAGGTAATTTTATCATTGAAAAGAGAATATCTTAGCACAATTATGTTTAAAAGTTTGTTTTTTAATCATCCTCATAAAAATAAGATTAAGGAACGCTATAAACCTCAAATGAATATCTTGGTAATAGTAAGTCATTCCATTTAACATCTTTTATTGCATCCAAGGCAATATTATCAACTGTTAGAGTTCTACTATTGAAAAATATTATGATTATAGAAGGATACTAATGGTCTAAATGTAGACAATATTTTATTTATGATTTAGATATATGTGATATTCATCTCATTTTAATTAAGGTGTAATCAATCTGGGATTTGATAACCTTTTTTGCATAATGCCATATAGTAACACTTTAACAAATAATCTTAGATTATAACTTTTGACCTCTACACAAGTTAACATCATCGAATAAGACTCTAACAAATAACCTTTGAACATGTCAAAAACTCTTGGTGGATTTCTCACGAGGCACACATGAGGTGGCCTCGAATGAAAGTTAATACTGAACAAAATTCTAACCAAAAGATCTCATGAGGGTGGGAAGATTGTGTTTCTTAACAATCTCTAGAAGGTACACTTTAGAAATTTTGATTAAAAGTTAGTAGTGAACGAGTCCTCACTACAAAGACTCTAAGATAGAAAGTGGCTAAAAAGATTTTCACTCATTAAAAATATTAGAAGGTATAGGTACATTAAAAATCTCAGAAGATGAAAGCATCATAAGGTATATGTACATTAAAAGTCTTAGAAGGTAAAAGCATCAAAAGGTATTAAAAATCTGAAAAGTTAAAAATTTTAAAAGATATAGTTATATTAAAAGTTTTAAAGTTGAAAGCCTTAAAAGTACAAGTATACTAAAAGTTGTAGAAGCTTTTAGAAGATATAATTTTTATTTTATAAGCAAAAGCCTTAAAATACATAAAGATGAATTAGAGGCTGTGAAGGGGGTTTACACACCACTTATCTTGGATAGTTTCAAACCTCTACATAGAAAAACCTGGTGTTACACTAGAACCTGAATGCAAGAAATGCATCGCCTATCAAGAATAATTTTAAGCCTTAATATAGAGGAAAAATGGAGCTTATGAAGGGAGGTTCATCATCATTTATACAGGATAGTGAAGAAAACTAGGTTTTATGGAGAAGAAAAAAAGAAGAGCTTAGAATCACACTAGAGCTTGAATGCACGATATGCACTACTTATCCAAGACAATTTCATGCTTCAACATAGAGATGAATTGGAGCCTATAAAAAAGGATTCACATTCCATTTATGTAGGATAGTGGAGAAAACTAAGACTTATTGAGAAGAAGAGAGGGAGAAGGTGATTTTTTAATATCCTGTTTAGAGATATTTATAGCTAAAAAATGCCTCTTCAAATTAAAAAATAATAATAATAAAGCCTCTTTAAATTCCAAAAAAAATTTCTTTAATTTTATCAAGAAATGTCTTCTCAAAATTTTCTAAAATATCATTTTAAGAAGAAGAAAACTTTTCATTTTTCTTAAAGAAAAAAAAACACTCAATCTTTTAAAGAATCTTTTTATATTTCATGTTAAAAAAACTCTTTATCTTCTTTAAAATAAAAAAATAAAAAAGAAAAAAGAAAAGAAAACTTTTTATCATTTTAAAAAAACTATTTCTATTTCTTATAAGAAAATACTTCATCTTTCTTAAAAAAAGAGAAGAAAACTAATCATTTTAAAAAAAAAACTCTTCATACTTGTAAAAAAAAACTCATCTTCCTTAAAAAAATAAAAGAGAAAATTATTTCATCAGAAAAGTAATTATATTTCTTGTAAACATATACAATAAATATATCACATTTGTTTTCTTTATGTGTTACACATACATCGAATATATGATAATCTAATAAATAAAAAATAATTTGGCAAAATAAAAAAATAATAGTATGTTTTGAAAACTATAATTTTATGTAGATTGGTATTAAATGAGAAAAATTAGCCTTTATTTTTTAATTACTTTCAAATGAATTTGTAGACTTATAAAAAATTAATGTATTTTTGAATGACTAGATATCTAAAAAATAAATGACATGTCACAATAAAATTAATCAAATCGTATGATATATTAATTTTTTTAAAATTAAATTAGAAATCATCCAAATTCTAATTTTAATATATTTATAGTTAAATTAAACATCTCAAAGAGATGAGTTCACCAATACTAAAAATGAGTCGATTCAAATCCAAATGAGCTCAAATCAAGCTTTAGAAGTGTAATTAAAAACTTTGATATTAATTGAATTATCAAATGATCTCCAAATCTATTATGCTTATAGTCGAATCGAGCAGTTCAACGAGAGAAATCTAATAAGTTTAAGATCACTCAATTGAAAGTTGTTTTGGCACTTAAATCCTCTTGAAACTATCTATGATTGGGGATTCAATGTGACCATCAATGGATTATTTTAGGATTTTGGCTAAGTTTTTATTTCAAATTATATTAATATGACTCATTCTACCATGAAAAGGAAGAGCTAAAGAAGATCTAAAATATAAACTAAAAAGCTTGAAGCTAATCACCACTGTAAGCATCATTAACCACCACCTATTATTATCATCACCACAATGATTTTCACTTAGCTTGTCAAAGTCTAATTATCATCATAATTGATTTAACATTATTCAAAAGCTATTGTTTCCTAATTTTTGTAAAATTACAACTTTGTGTCCTCTCCCATTCATCTTGGAAGAAGAGTAAAATTTTGTAACTCAAAGTATGTTATGGATTATTTGAACTAAGTAAGACACCATGATATTTTTCCTTTTTCTTGGGATTTTCTTAAAAATTTTGATGTTTCACATACTCTCTAATTATCTATGTTTGTTAGATTTTCAAGTAAGATATTAAATTTACTCAATTTTCATAAATGTTTCAACATATAATAATTATATTCAAACTATTCATTAGTGAAATATATTGAATGAGAATATTATATATTAAATTAATAAATAATAAATTTTATTATTATTATTATTATTATTATTATTATTATTATTGTGTGAAAAAACTCATATCGATAGAGTAAAACTTCACTTCTTAGCTTTGTATGAAAATTTAGCATGCATGATATGAAAAGAGACAAAGAAACTCTAAGATTTTACTTGAAAAAATTCATAAAATAAGTGAAAAATTGTCAAAAAATATTCTAATGTGTTTGAGTTATAAAATGTTAACTTTCCTAATAATGATTATAAGATCATTTGAGAAATCAAGATGATGAGTTTTAATCAGTTATATAATGATAGATTGTACCATGTTGTTTGCCATTCGTGCTTGATGACACTTCAAGCATCTAACTCTCTCTTAAGTTCACTTTTAGCTTTTGTCCACTCACAAACGCGGTCTTATTTATAAGATGGAGAGATATTTTAATTATAGTCAAAATCAAAAAACACACGCCGATAGTTCATTTCAATTCTCGATCATAGATCCCTTCTTCATGATTTGACCATTCCAATAACCTCTAATTTGAATGTTCTTGGGCTCGTTGGATTTGTCTCATTGAGTCGATCGATTCAGCTCTAATGGGATAAAGAAAATTCACTAATTTGTATAATGGTGTGTGACCCCCTCTCATAGGCTCTAGTTCTCCCTGATCTTAAGGTTTGAAACTGACCTGATTAGGTGGCGCATATTCCAAATTCAGCCTTTAGTGTGCTTCTGGGTTCTTCTAATTTTTCTTTAAGCCTGGATTTTCTCCACTGACCCGTATAACAATGATCAACCCCTCATAGATATAATTTTTCTGATCTCAAGGTTTGAAATAGTTAAATGACTTGTATCTTGAATTCAGCTAATGTGAATCTAAGCTCCTCTTCTTCTCCAAATCATTTTTTCCTGCACTTACCTATATAATGGCGCACAACTCCCTCGTAGGCTTCATTTTTCCTTGATCGTGGGGTCTAAAACTGACATGATTATGTGACGTTTATCCTTCATACAAGCTCTAGTGTAATTCTAAATTTCTCTATGTAGAAGTTTAAAACTATTCTGGATATGTGGTGCATAAATCCCCTTTAAGGTTCCAGTTTATCTCTTAGTATGTTAAGGATTTTGCCCCTAAGCATAAAAAAGTATATATTTTTTATTATAAAGTTTTTGCCCTTAGTAATTGTAATACTTTTATATATTTTAAGGCTTATGTCTTAAAAGATTATGATGTATACACGTCTTCTAAATTTTTTTATCTTATGAGATTATTGATGTACTTATACCTAACTATGCATTCATCTTTAAAAAATTTTGTATACTCGACCTTCTAAGGTTTTGCCTTTAAGATTTTGATATGCATGTACTTTCAAAGGTTTTTGTCTACTGAGATTTTTTATGTACTTGTATCTTTTAAGACTTTCACCTTCTAAGACTTTTGGTATACATGTATCTTCTAAGATTTTAAATAAGTGAATATCTTGCCAACCACTTGATCTCTTAAAGTCTTTCACCGAGAATCATGTCCACTACTAGCTCACCATCGAGACATCCTGTGACATGACCATGGTAGAAATCCATGAATAATTTTTTTTATTTCTGAGGTTATTTTTCAAAGTATCACCGTGATATTTTAACTGTTAGAAGATGTCAAAAGTTTTAACTCAACTAAGATTTCTATCAAAGTATTACTGATGACATTAACCTCTAAAGAGTTAAAGTTTTAGACCTCATTGGAGATTATTATTTAGAGATTACGATGATAACATATGTAAAATATATCAAATCAAAATATCCAGAGGTTGTAGGCAAAATTGCTCCTTGATCTTTGCTTTTTTTCATGAGTATGACAGGAGGATTGAACTTTATAATCACAATTTGTCAAGTTATCTTTTTTTTCAATGTTGAAATTACCCCTCAATCTTGACTTGCTTCTCAAACTAGTAATCAAGTAGATGTCAATAATATTGATGTTGTGACCTTTAAGAATAAGAGTTATCCCTCGCCTTCTAACAATAATCAAGGAATATGATATTTCTTCATTCTTTATATGTGTTCCTACAAAGTAAAATTTCTTCCATTATATAGATGGTGTTGCTCTTGACTTGAATTCAATTTGTCAACAATTATGTTGATGTAAGAAGAATAATTCCCACAGACCACGTCAAACTATTGTAGCCTGATTTTGAAACTCTTATTGCATTGATTTCAAATTTTAATCTCATGATCGAGAAGATTAGAACTTTATACTTAAAAGAATATATATATAGTGGAACATTTTAGTTGGGCTAGATCCTGTGATTTTTTCCCTTTTCTGAAAATTTTCACTTAAAAATTATGGTGTCTTTCATTTCGTTCTCTACTATCTATGTGTGTGCTAGACTCTAGTGCAAAGCTAATATGTAAAGTTCTACTCTACCGTAATGAAGTTTTTGACACAACAATTATATCATTTGAATCTTAAAAAAATAATTTAACTACTTATTACATCACTTAGTTGAATCTTTCTTAAAATTTTTGAACATAAAAAATCATCATACATCTAATTAAATGTCGGTTGAGATTTGTAAAATTTGTATAATTATTATATACGAGTGAATAGAATTTGGACAGCTTTTAATGTATGACTAACTATTTGTGAAAATAAAAAATGGAAGCTTTATGTCCAATGAAGCAATGATGGTATCATGAAATAATTTTAAATATTAAATAAAAACTTTCTTATTCACCTAAAAAAAATACAGATTCATTCTTTTTTATTTTATTTATACGTGCTTCACAAACCAACGAGCAGATAAAAAGTGTACTAAAGCTGACAAGAAACCACACCGCACTCCACAAGTGCATTACGGCTTAAAGGTAACCGTTCTGGACAATTCTCTTCTCATCTCTTATATGCTGATGATCTCCTAGTGATGGGTAATGTTGACCTCCCTACATTCACATCCCTCAAGTCCATTCTTCAATTTCTTAAGTATTACTTGGGACTTGAAGTGAATTATTCTAAATCATCCCTGTGCCTCTCTACAAGGAAAATTGACAGTACACATACAGTTTTGGGTATTCAATTGGGCTCTTTCCCCTTCAAATATTTGGGTCTTCCTCTTATTAAAGGTGCAATTAAGATGGCTCATTTCACTCCTCTCTTTGATAGACTTCATGCATGGATGGCAGGCTGGAAAAGTAAATTCCTCTCATTAGGGGAATGTTTTATCGATCTTCTATAAATAGCTACTTATCATCGGTTTCGCTCTATGGCTATTCCAGATGGTATTATTAAAAAATCGCTCTTACGCCTAAATTTTTCTATCATTCGGGAGGCCAAAAGTTGCATACAATTTCTTGGGAACGCACTAATTTACCCAAAGAAAAAGGTGGAGTTGGGCTACTCTCTGCATCTTCTATTAATCTGATCAGTAAACTGAAATTAATGTGGAAAATTTGTAAGGGAGATACTCCCTTCGCTAAATGGTGTTTAGCCAAATATACTTCATTATGGAATCCATGCATTTTTAGAGTTTCTCCACTTTGGAAATCGATTGTGAAAGTTGCTGGAAAATTTAGGAACAAACTGAAATTTCAAGTTGGGGAAGGTAATGTTTTTTCTTTATATTATGATCCTTGGTGTAATGGGCACTCTCTTTGTAATTGGTTGGGAGTAAATGGGCTGAAACACTTGAACCTCTCTGATGATCTAAGGGTCCATACTTTTATACAAAATGGGCATTGGAACCTTCCTACTTTACTCGTGACCTCTCATCCTTGGTTGTCCAACAAGATATTGGAAACCACAATAAAGGAAGGTGATGACTCGGTATGTTGGCTCAACTCTAATTCTCCTTCTTCCAAGGATTTCAGAGTAGCCATCTTTGAATCTCACCCCTCTTTAGATTGGACCAAAGGAATATGGTTTAAAGGCTATGCTATCAACTATGCTCTCTATTGTTGGATGGCATTTATACAGGGTCTCAAATTTTCTGATAAGTTAGCAAATAAAGGAATTGGATCTCAAGTCCCTTGCTATTTTTGTCATTCCGTTTTTGAATCACACAATCACATATTTTTTGAATGTCCTTTGGCTATGAAATTGGTGAGAGCTCTTATCCCACATGATAGGTTCCTATTGCTGCAGTCTACTCTTCCGCAGGTTCTGAATTTTATCAATGAAGGGGAGCACAAAATGTTATATAGATTACACTATTTGATTATTGTTGTTCTTGTTTATACCCTGTGGAGAGAAAGGAACAATCGTCTCTTTTCTTCTACCTCTCTCCCATTTGCTGCTTTATTAACTCAGGTTAAAGAAAGGGTTTCGGCCAAAATGCAAAGTTGGAAATTTAAAGCTGCTTGGCCCAGTAACGTGCAGGATTTAATTTGCAATTGGAGGAATTATCATCCTCCTTAACTCTTATTTCATTACTTGGGCTTCTTCTTTGTTTTCAGTCTTTCTCGATGTCCGATTCGACGATGTGGGCTTTCTGGATGTTTTCTTGTTCTATTCTCTCTGTTACTTCTGCAACTCCTTGGTTGGCTGTGGGTTTTGTGGCTCTTTCTGTAGCTTTTTGCCATGGACGATGAGGAGGTTTTCGCGGTTCTTTCTGTTTTATTTTCTTACTGTGTTGGTATAACTGGAGGTGCGGGCATTTTAGATGATATATTTTGATCTTCTCCCTGTTGCTTTCTGGAACTCTCTGTTGGCTGTGGGTTTTGGTGGTGCTCTCGGTAGCTTTTTGTTATGGACGATGATGAGGTTATCCTTGCACAACTTTAGACTTCTCAAACTGCTCCTCCTCGCTGGATGGTCATTCTGCAACCACGATCCCTCTTTTTGATTGTGAACAGATTCTCAGATACTCGGGGATCGTTAGGCGGGCGGCTTGATAACCGTGAGGGGACTTTCCTGTCCCGTTGGCCTGCATGATTGTAATGTTGTTGTGCTTGTTTTTTGAGCATCTCTGATGTATTTTGTATCTCTGAGTCCATATGTGTTTTCGTAGCTCCTCTTTTCTGCAGGACTCTCCTTTTTCTGCTAGTGCCCGACCATGTTTCTAGAATAGTTTTCCTAGTCTAGTCTTTTTCTTTTTGTTTCAGTCCTGTAAGGGATTAGTTTCTTTGTAACCTCATTTTGGAATACAATTGGGCTTCGGTCCTTAAATTTTTCCAAAAAAAAAAAAGACTACTGACCTCATACTTACTCGAAACCCATGTGATCCTTCCCTCCGCTATTTCCCCAACATTTCCTCTACCCCTAAACGTCAAGGCAAAGCTCTTCTCCTCCCCAATCTTATTAAAGCTCAGCCTATACGGCTCCACCACCACCACCACTCCTTTCGGCTCATCAACCTTCACCACATAATCAACCGTCGCCTCTCCCACATTCTTCACCGTCCTCCAAATCGTCACTTTCTCCTCGGCGCCCCAGCGACACCAATACCGATGGATAATTCAGCCTCAATAATGTTCTTAATCTTAGAGCTCAATCTGCTTCTCGTCTACCTGAGCTGGTGTAGTTTAAATCCACAAAAGGTAAGGCGTGTAAGTTTCGATTTCAGTATCGTAAACTAGACCCGGATTCACAGCCTTGATTGGGTTCACATGGCCGGCCCCAAGTGTGAAATGACCCGCCGGAAGACCGCGCTGATCCACTATCGGCCTCTTGTTTCGGTCTAATATGTATGCCGTTGTCATCATCGCAGATTTGATCGCTGCTGGAGACCAGTCCGGGTGGGCGCTCTTTATTAGCGCTGCGATGCCGGTGAGATGCGGCGTGGACATGGAAGTCCCGGAGATTATGTTAAAGGGCTTCGACGTCGGCGGGCCGACCGGAAAAGCCAGGCTGCAAGAATGTTGTGACCCGGGCCGGTGATGTCCGGCTTTAGAATACCCGGGCTAGCGATGCTCGGTCCCCGTGAGGAGAAAGCAGCCATGGCGGGTGCTGGAGATGCCCCCAGAACCGTGCCTTGGAAAATGATCGACGCTGTTGGTGTCCGCGAAGAGGCTATGTAGGCCTTGATCTTTGACCCAGCGTAAAAGCTGACTTCCGAGGCTGGGAGGGGGAGCACGTTCGCTAATACAGTGTTCCCTCTGAGTACTCCGTTCACAAGGATCATTGCGGATCCTCCCGCCGCTTTAACAGAGTTAGCCTTTGTGTCCGAGCTAATGTTGCCGCCTCCGTCGCATACCACCATCTTTCCCTTAACGTCAAGACGGTCAAGCGAGCCGTTGCCACAGAACGCGGCTACTGAGTTATTTCCCTGGCCGGCGTAGACGAGCGGCAGCTGTGTGGGGATGAAGTTGGTGGGTTGGAAAAGGGACTCGCCGGAGAAAATTAGGCCATTGCCGAGCTTAACTTCTGCCAAGATGGAGCGGTCAGTGCTGCTTGCCGCAACGGTTAGGATCCATGGCGCTTCGTTTGAAAGCGTGCTGGCAACCGGGCCGCTGTTTCCGGCCGCGCAGCTCACGAATATTCCTTTCTCGATTGCGCGGAACGCAGCAATCGCTACTTCATCTTGGAAGAAGGAAATGGATTCCGAGCCCAGGGAGAGGGACAGAACATCCACTCCATCTTCAATTGCTGCTTCCATGCCGGCCAATATATCGCTCGTAAAGCATCCAAGCTGCGGACAAACCTTTGGAATAGTTGCGATTAAATGTTAGCAATCAATGAAAAATATTTTAAAGCTTTTAATAAAGTTTTAATTTCATTTAATTTTATATATTTTAGATTCTTTTTTTAAAAAATTTGATATTGTTATTGATGAATCATATGTGATGAAATGTATATTTTAAAATTAAAACAAAAACATTAATTATTAATTAAAATTTTAAGAATAATTTGAAATTTAGTTTCTTCTTTCACTTAAAATTTAAAATTCACATTTTTTATTAAGTTTAAATTTAAATTTAAATTAAAAGTTTATTGTCTCCAGATATCTATCAGTAATTATTTAAAAATTTAAAATTTAATTAAACAACATCGTCCTCTGGAAGCGGTTATTCTATATATATATATATATATATATAATTTAGGGTAAATGATGTAATTTAGAAGGATTTCAAAGCGATTAAATTTTAATTTAAGCCATATTTATATCTTTTAATAATCACTTTGAGATTTCTTAAGATGATAAGTTTAATTTAAATTAGTTTAGACTTCATACAAAATATAAATTAAAAAAACTCAAATTAAGATTTAAAAAAATTGTGAATCAAACAAAATTTATACTCTATTGCAAAAGACTAAGAATTTCAAACAAAATTGTATGAATCAAATCTGGACGTCGTTTAAAGAGGTTTTAAACGATTATTTTAAAATATATAAATTTAAATGTTCTAAAATTTAATAAAATTTCTTTTAATAAATGCTGTTATTTTAAGAGAAATTTATTTTAACTCTGAGCTATTATGTATTGATATATATATAAATATTATAAATTATTGTATAATTAATATTATATTAATATATAATAATATATAAAAGATCATAATTGTTATGCTAAAATCATTTAATAAAAGTTACTTAGCTATTTGTAATCACAAATTTAATTAAAAGCGAATAAGAGACACTCAAATTTTTACGAAAAGAGGGAAAAAACCACGAGCTTTGCCAGTAAAAGCTTCCACTATGTATCATTTGAGTACAAAATCTTCGATAACGATTCTGAGAATTGCATGAGAGAGGAATAACAATATAACAATGATCGGTTGTAATTATTCTTGATGGTGGAGATCTTGAGGTAACTTCGGGGAATCTGGGTACAATTAGTGGCGGTGGTGTGGCGATGGTTGATGGCCGGCGGGTGCAATCTTGCTTGGGGTGCGATCTTGCTTGGAGGATCTTCAAGCTTGAGCTCTTCCTCCTCACTTGGGCTTTTCCTCTTCTTCTTCGGACTCTTCCTTTTCTTCCTTGCTTGGACTCTTCTTCTTCTTCCTTGCTGGGCTCTTCCTCTTCTTCCTTGCTTGGACTCTTCCTCTTCTTCCTTGCTTGGGCGGTGGCAAGGATCGGCGTGGCGGTGGCCCGGTGGTGGTTTGACGTCGGCGGTGGCTCCTCTTCTTCACTTGTTTTTGTCCTCTTCACTTGGCTTGGCCTCCTTTGTGAGGAATGAAGGTCTATTTATAGATGGGAGGAGGGGTCTTGTAAATTCATGTAAAGCCTACCACTCTCGGACTCGGGATGAATCCTTGATCATTTGATGTATTTTGAGCATTTGGATGCCCAAATGAATCGAATCTTAGGCTCGTTAGATCCTCGTCGAGGCTTCGATTTGACTATAAATACTCCATATTTTGTTTTGGGATTTAATTGATGTCCCAAAGATTGATATTTTAAGTGCTTGATCTCGATCGGTTTTGACTCAAAATCATATAAACTTTTGACATCAAGATTTGTGCTTTGACTAGTCATATTTTTGAGCCATATCGGTTCTATTTTTGGATGACATTAGCTTAATCATCCAAAATATATGTCAACTCGAAAATAACGAATTCTTCAACGTCGGGGCCCATGAATCATATATTTTGAGAGAATAAACCATCATAAAAATACAAAATTATGATTATGGAATAAGATGTAGCGTTGGCATGAGATTTTGAGGTTATGGAGCTATTTGGATACTCACGAGAAATTTTCGGCGTTTTAGGGGACCGAGCGTGGCGTTCGGCGTTGGCCAGCCTGTGAGCCAGCGCCGTCGGCGTATTGTAGCCGTTGGCCCTTGCCGTGACAGTCATGGCGTCAGCGTTCCGAGTCGATGTCGCGGGTTAGTTGAATTCGGCAGCGTCGGTTGGTCAGCCCAGCGACGGTTCAGTCAGCGTGACAGGTCATGACGTTCCGAACGGTCAGGGTCATGAGCGGCGAGCATCTCAGACCTGGCGGGTAGCCCGGCCAAGTCTGTCGGCAACGTCTACGCTTTCTTGTAGCCGCGTCTGCAGCCCATTGCGTAGCCTTCAGCAGCGATTTGAACCACCATTTTGAGGTTTTAGCGTTTTTGAGCCATTTGATCCGTTTTTGAGAGGTTTTAGCCATTTTGAGCCATTTGTGCCGTTAGCCGTTTTGATCCTTTGAGAGAGGTTTTAGCGTTTTGAGCCTTGTCGTTTTGGGGTTTTGATCCATTTTGAGGAGAGCGTTTTGAGCCATTTTTCCTGAGTTTTGAGAGGTTTTACCCTTTTGCCCCGTGGGGCTATCATCTGGGAGAGCACACCTCCCTTCCCTTTCTTAGTGTCCTTTGGGTCAAGAGTGAGATTGAAGCGATTTAGGAAGCGATCAAGGCTGATCGTCGTGGTTCGGTTTGTCGCCGTCCGGCGATCGCCCGGTAGTTCGGTTTTGGACCGTCGAGTCGGGGAGGCGATCGACGGTATCTCGTCGTGGTTCGGTTCTGCGTCGGTCACCTGATCAGGCCCACGGTATCGTCGTGGTTTCAGTTCCAAACCCGTCGGACCGTCCGGGTTAGGAAGGCGATCAAGGCCACGGTATCGTGGTTCCGGTTTACCGACCGTCGTCGGGTTAAGGCGATCAAGGTATCGTCGTGGTTCGGTTTACCCGGCCCGTCGTCGTGGTTAGGAAGGCCCATGGTATATCGTCGTGGTTCCGGTTTCGAACCCCGTCGGACCGTCGATTCGGTATCGTCGTGGTTCGGTTTTCATCGTCCGAGTTAAGCGATCAAGGCCCACGGTCGTCGTGGTTCCGGTTTACCGGCCCGTCGTCCGGGTTAGCGATCAAGGCCCACGGTATCGTCGTGGTTCCGGTTCGACCACGTCGGACCGTCGTTAGGAAGCGATCAAGGCCCACGGTATCGTCGTGGTTCGGTTCGACCCGTCGTCCGTCGGAAGCGATCAAGGCCGGTATCGTGGTGGTTCCGGTTCCGGCGTCGACCGTCGTAGGTTCGATCAAGGCCCGCGGCGTCGTGGGTTCCACGGCGGCGATGTCCGAAGGCCGGAGAGCCGGCGTCGTCGGCGTCGATGGCGGTGATGGTGATGAAGCCGAAGATGCGGCGGCGATAGTGGTGGCGATTATCGGTGATGTTCCAGTTGATGATATTTAACCACTTATGGATATAATTGAATCCGAGGATTTTTTCATCGAGGTTTGTCGAGGTTTTACCGATGACATAACGTGTGGAGGTACAAAGTTTCTAGGTTGGTGGTGAAATATTTCGACCACTTATGGAAGAGTGGGAAGTCCAGGGTTTTGACCTATCCACGGTTGTTTGTCGAGCGCTTTCGACATTAACGTATGGAAAGGCCGTGGGAAGTCCACCAAGGGCGTTTTGACCTATCCGGGTTGTTCGCCGAGCTTTTGCTTGATGGCGTTAACGTATGGAAGGTCGGAAGTCCCTGGGACGTTTGACCTATCTGGGTTGTTTATCGAGCTTTTGCTCGATGACATCAACCCGATGGAAGAATCAGAAGTCCTGGGCGTTTGACCTATCTGTTAGTCGAGTTTTCGATGGCGTTAACCCGTATGGAAGATCGAAGTCAGGCGGTGGCAGCCGATAATCAGCGGTAACCGCGGCGATGGTGGCGATGAGCGGCCGTGGTGGCAGCGAGAATGTGCGACCAGCGAAAAATTGCGTCGATGGTGGCGTGCGGCGATAATGTGGCAATGTTAGGCGACGAGTCAGCGGCGACGATATCGGCGTGTGGCCAGCGATATCAGGTGGCGGCTATGTGATGACCGCGAGATTACGGCGATGGTGTGGCGTGACCGCGGCAATCAGCGGCATGGCAGTTTGGCAAAGGGTTTCAGCGATGCGCGGTAGTATGGCAGTGATGGCGATCGAATAGGATGGCGATATGACCGGCGAGATTGGCGATGGTGGTGATGGGTAGTCGGGTGGTGGCCACGATGATTTTGATCCATCAGGTTGTTTGTCGAGTGTTATCAGATGACGTGTCGAGTGGGTACAAAGTTTTGACCTTTCACAGGTTGTTTGTGAGCTTTTGCTCGATGGCATGCTTTCGTATGGAAGAATCGCGGAGTCCACCAAGGGCGTTTTGACCTTTCGGTTGTTTGTCGAGCTTTTACTCGATGACATTAACCGTCTGGAAGAGATCGCAGAGTCCCTGGGGCGTTTGACCTTTCTGGGTTGTTTGTCGAGCTTTTGCTCGATGACATTAACGTATGGAAGATCGCGAGATCCACCAAGGGCGTTTTGACCTTTCTGGGTTGTTTGTCGAGCTTTGCTCGATGGCGCGTCTGGAAGATCGGAGTCCGGTTTTGACCTCGGGTTGTCGAGCTTTTGCTCGATGGCATGCCCGCGAAGCGAAGGAGTCCAGTGTTATGGATGCATGATAATGACCGGGGTTGCAGCGATAATTGGCAATGAGCAGCAGAATGGCAGCGGCCATTATTGCCTTAGCAGCAATATATTAGCCGGCCATTATGGTTGGTGGCAAGGTTATGGCAACAGTAGTGATTAGTAATGGTTAACCGTAGTTAGTGATCAGGTGGTGCGAGCGGCAATCAGTGGCGGCCGGCAGGGGAGTCGGCCGAGCGTGGCAGCGGCGGTCAGCGTGGCAGCGTCGATAAGATGGCCGGAATGCGATAGCGATGGTAATTAGCAGCGATGGCAGCGACAGTGGCAGCGGATAGTGATAATAGTGATGACCATGAGTTCCAGCGATGGTATGGCATCAGCGGATAGGCGTTAGCCGAGTAGCCAGGGTGTTCAGCGGCAATAGTAATTTGTGGTGGACGATAATCGAGTTGGCCATGGTGATGACCGGCGAGATGGCCGGAGATGCCGGCGATAATAGTCGGATTGTGGCGGCGATGATCGAGGTTGTTTGTCGAGTGTTATCGATAACATTAACGCGGAAGGGGTTTTGACCTTTCACAGGTTGTTTGTCGAGCTTTTGCTCGATGACGTGCTTTAAAAGATCGCGGTCCAAGGACATTTTGACCTTTCACAGGTTGTTTTGTCGAGCGTTTACTCGATGGCGTTAACCGTATGGAAGATGTGGGAAGTCCACCAGGACCTTTTGACCTTTCACAGTTGTCGAGTTTTTGCTCGATGACATTAACCCGTATGGAAGAGGCGCGGGAAGTCCACCAAGGGCGTTTGACTTATCTGGGTTGTTAGTGAGTGTTTACTCGATGGCGTTAACCGTATGGAAGTCCACCAGGGCGTTTTGACCTATCACTGGGTTGTAGTCGAGTGTTTACTCGATGACGTTAACCCGTATGGAAGAGGTCGAATAGTTGTATGAGCTTGTAGCCAGAGTTGACTATTGATCTTTGCCTTTTCATTGGTGTTGCTGACTTGCTTATCTTTTGAGATTAAGAGTTGCCCCCCAGTTCCCGGCAGAATCTGAAGGAACAAAGTTTGATGAATCTTCATTCTTCGCTTGCGTTCTTTAAAAGCTTGAATGCTCCACCTCGATGGTGGTTTTGATCTTGTTGGAAAACTTGATTGCCATACAAGATGAAATAATGGGAATCAACTTCAGGGCCAGCTGCGTCTAGAAAACGAGT
Source organism: Cymbidium sinense (assembly GCA_021442155.1). NCBI lineage: Eukaryota > Viridiplantae > Streptophyta > Magnoliopsida > Asparagales > Orchidaceae > Cymbidium > Cymbidium sinense. Next base: position 44,187,007 of record CM038221.1, on the reverse strand, counting down.
AGAGTGAAAGTTTACGCCTTAGCCTTGTGTGAAGTCCGGCACACACAGGTAATTAAAAGCGAATAAGAGACACTCAATTTTAACGTGGAAAACCTCGAAAGAGGGGAAAAATCAGGGCTAGCCGATAAAAGCTTCCACTATGTATCATTTGAGTACAAAATCTTCGATAAGGATTGCATATGAGAGGAATAACAAGCGTGTAACAATGATCGGTTGTAATGTATTCTTGATGGTGGAGATCTTGGGCTTCAGAATCTGAGGTACAATTAGTGGACGGTGGGTGGCGATGGTTGATGGTATGGCGGAGTGCAATCTTGCTTGGGGTGCGATCTTGCTTGGAGGATCTTCAAGCTTGAGCTCTCTTCTTCCTCCACTTGGGCTTTTCCTCTTCTTCCTCGCTCGGACTCTTCCTTTTCTTCCCTTGGACTCTTCTTCTTCTTCTTCCTTGCTGCTCTTCCTCTTCTTCCTTGCTTGGACTCTTCCTCTTCTTCCTTGCTTGGCGGTGTGGCAAGGATTAGCGGCGGTGGCCGTGTGGTGGTTGACGTCGTGTGGCTCCTCTTCTTCACTTGTTTATTTCAGCCTCTTCACTTGGCTTGGCCTCCCCCATGTGAGGAATGAAGGTCTATTTATAGATGGGAGGAGATTCTTGTAAATTCATGTAAAGCACTCCCTCGATCGGACGGCTCGGGATGAATCCTTCATTTGATGTATTTTGAGCATTTGGATGCCCAAATGAAGTCGAATTATGAGATCTTAGGCTCGTTAGATCCGCTCGTCGAGGCGCTTCGATTTGACTATACTCCATATTTGAGTTTTGGGATTTAATTGATGTCCCAAAGATTCCAATGATATTTTAAGTCTTGATCACCGATCGGTTTGACTCAAAATCATATCGCTGACATCAAGATTGTCTTTTATTAATCATATTTTGAGAGCCATATCAATAATCAATATATAATAATTATATATTAATTTAATATTATATAATATTATACTATTAAAATTCCGATCTAAAATTTATATCTGAAATCCGCATATAATAATTTCTTTTTTTTTTTGTTAAATTGTCTCTTCACTTAAAGGACAACCAGGTCCCGTCAAAAGCTATTTTATTTAAAACAATTCAAAAAAAGTATAAAAGGTAAGCCTTATTTGGATTCCCTCACAAAATAATTTCTCATGTGTGTCGGCAAGAATATATATGCTTTAAATAACTAAAGATTGTAATTTATAGCTATTTTTTTACATATTTTCATAATTTTAAAATTTTATAATTATATCTTTTAGAATTATAAATTATAATTTATATTTATGCATTAAACATATTATTTATAAAAAAAGAAAAGAGTTTAATACTTATTTAAATGCCAGAAAATTTATATAATAAAATTTTTCATTTATATGAAATCTGAACAAACAGATAGTTGAAAAGAAAATAAAAATTTCATAATTTTTATGTGAAAAAACTCTAGAAATAGAGGAAAAAATTACGGGATCTAGCTCAATAAAAATCATCCACTATATATATAGTTTGGAGTATAAAGTTTAAGATTATTGTAATGTTATATGTGAGAATTACAGAATCAGTAATAATAGCTACATGGTACATGCTTTGTTGGTGGCGGTCGGCTAATGATATAAATGGCAATCAACGATAATGATGGTGATGACGAACTTGAACTTCTAATTCTCGCTTTTCTTGAGTTCAGCTTCTCCCCTTTTCATGTGATGGAGTCTTATTTATAGGATTCGGAGAGGATATTTTGGTCATTATAGCCAAAATCTCAAAACTCCATCGGACGGTGTATATTGATTCATTTGATCATAAATAGTTTTTCGATGATTTGATCATCCAAATGATCTTCAATTTGAGTGATCTTAGACTTGTTGGATTTTGCTAGCCGATTCAACTTGCACGTCAAATTTGGAAGTTGATTATCCGATATCTCAAGTTTCATATATAACTTTTGAGCTCATTTGGGCTCGATTTGACTCGATTTTAGTGTTGTTGGACTTATCTCACTAAGTCATTTAATTTGATTGTATTCAAGCTTGATTAATAAATTTTAGAGAGATATATCAATACTAATTTATATAAATATAAATACTATATATATATATATATACATATATATACTCACTTAATTGAATGATTTTTATCTAAACAAGATTAATATTTTATGTTTGGCCAAATTTTATATTTAACAAATTAATTTTTATATCTTAATAATTAAAGAGATGAATGAATGATATAAAATATAAAAGTGGAAGATTAATAATATGAAATGTAACAGAAAAATATGTTATTATTTAGAACAAGTCTTAATCTGTTCTATTCGGTTATTTATATCAAGTTAAATTCTTCAAAAAATATTATTAAAATATTACCGAAATATTAAATAATATAATTAAGTTATTAAATAATTATGGCCAAATTTTGTTTTTTTTTTCTTATTTTTACCAGCTAAATCTATGAATGAGATTTTATTATAATATAGGCGAAAGTGAAATTCAAAATTTTAACAAATTTAAGACCTCGTAATCAACTAGACTTATTAATCCTTTTACTTATATTGTAATGCTTCTTGTCTCTTTGTTTAATGTTTAGCAGAAGTATATAGATTTTCTTGATTGCAAAATTGTATAGATAAATTATTTTAAATTTAAATTTTCTATTGTTTAAAATATTATAAAAAGTTTTGATGTTTCAAACAAATAAAATTTTTATTTTTTTTTTTTTAAATATTTGAGTAAAATTAATCGAAACTCATATATATAATGTCAAGACTAAGATGTTTGCACACCAAATAAATAATTTTAATTATTAGATTATTTTTTTCAGTTTTGAAAGATTTTGCACAAAATTGTTAACAAAATAAAATTTATTGGCTACTTAAAATTTTCATGTAAATCATTAAATCAGGAAAAGTTGAAAACACTATATTCACCATTTAAAAAAAAAAAAAAAAAAAAAAAACTTAATTTTCTAACGTACCTTGTAGATTGCAAGATGTGCTCTCGGAGCCATTCTCGTCGCCACTCCCTTGGCGTTACCGAGCACCTGAGCGTCCTCCACCATTGCTCCAGCAGTGCTCGCCGTGTGTGTCCCATGACCATTTTTATCAAATGGAGGAACTCGACCATCTCTCAGCTCTACTTGTCCTTTCGCAGTTGCCGCGCCCCTAAGGAACGTTCTCGCCCCAATGAGTTTGTTATTGCACTGCGATGAGTTGAAGTCACACCTACCCTTCCATTTAGCTGGTGGAGGAGGCATGCCTTTGCCACTGAAAGAAGGGTTGTCGGGGAAGACACCGGTGTCTAAAACGCCGATCACGATGCGCCGCCGCCTAATCCTTTCCAGCTGGCGTTGCCAGGGGTGTCCTGAATCAGACCCAGGAAGGACGGCGTGTGGGTGGTTTGGATGAGGATTCTACGGTCGGGATTGGCGCTGATGAAACCCGGCATCGAGGAAATCACAGCCACTTCTTCTTCGGTTAGCCGTGCAGCGAAGCCGGTGATGATGCTTTTGAAAGAATATATCATTCGTTGATTGTTTAAATTTTCGTCGAGGGTTCGTAGGAAGGATCGGTACCATTGGTCATGGTCGAGGATAGAGGAGATTTTTCTGACGCGAATAATATAGGTTTTATGGACGGGATTCTCAGCTGCGGTAACGGTGGGGAGAGAGGGGATAAAGAGGAGAAGAAGAAGGCAAAAAGCGAGGTTGAGGGTGCTTGCATTAATGCTCTTCTTCTCCCCCATTCTTGTGTTGTGTGCGTTTGAGTTGTGGCGTCTCGGCTAACTTTTATAGCTGGGAGGGTACAATCACAAATATTTTCGTTTTCCCCAGTCAATGATTTCAAAAAAAAAAAAAAACAATATTTAAAACTAATCAAAGAAAACCGTAGGAGAAAGACAAAAATATTTTAAAAATAAGGCAAAATAAATAAAAAATTAGAGATAATCATAACAATCCTTTATTTTCATCGATGAACGAAATAATGATAAGAAATATCTTATTATCATGAGAAGGCAAACGAACACAAATTAAGCCTTAAATGATTGTTCCTATACTTGCCATCAGAAATACTTCTCGAAATGATAAAAATAATTTGTGATAAAAAATCTTAAAATAAGAATCACTCATCCTCCAAGAAAAGAACTCTTCTCCATCATGAAATAGGAAATTAAATTATATTGCATCAACTGATGTCAATCAGTGTTTCAGAAAAATAGAAGAGAGTTACAATAATAAAGCTTATGAAAATAATCAAACTTTACTTTAAATTACTAATACCTAATTTTTCGAAGTGCTCATAAAAGTAGGGCTTTGATGACTCTCTTAGAAATTTTCATCTTTTAAGTTCAAAACTTAGATAATTAGAATCATCTATTTATTGGATCAAAATACTTATGTACATTTCAAAGCTAATCATTAGGATTAGCATAGTTTTTTATGAGATGGGGACTAGATTGTTAGGCTAGACACATCAAATTTTCATTCATACTTTGAACTTAAGTTCTTTTCATGAACTCTTTTTTTTTTTTTTTTTTGCTCACTTATGGTTCTTTTAGCAACATATTTTCTAACAATAGCAAGGACCTCCACATATTAGTGTCCTTCTTGTGCAAGTGAGTACTAAGAAGTTTCATTTTCAATTTCATCCAAAAGACTCGAGCAAGAAGAATTACAACTAATATTTCATTTTGAGAGATTTGTTCAAAGAAGATTCTTAGTGTGGCCTCGCTAATATTATTAAATATTTTCTTTATTTTGACTATCTATTAATCTTCTTTAAGAAAACATCTTATTTAATGATTAACAATTCTTTAACAATATTTCAAAGATTTGTTTCTTAGTGTGTTTTGTAATTTTCCACTAAAGATTAAAGGCACAAATAAACTAGTAATAAATAATGAAAGATCTCCAAAGTGGTGTTAAATATTTTATACAATGTATACAATTAATCTAATTATATTCTATCAAATCAAATAAGGCATGATGGACTCAATAATTCATAGTAATTAGAATGAATTGGACTTAAAGATTCATTTCAAGTTCTTCTAGGCTTTAATGTAAAATATACATGAATTAGAGAACTAATGTATATTTAGTGAACCTTAGCCAAGTTAATTAAGTTATTTCACCATCATGAAATACATTCATTGAGCTAACAAGCACTTAAATTAGCATGTGAAGTGCTTAAGTAAACAAAGCATTCAATTAAAGTTGCCTAAATCAACTTGTCTTAAAGTTGAATTCACCATAAGAAAGGATATTCTCATGTTTAACTCCACAATTGTGGCTTTATTTACCAACTTGGATAAAGCTACAAACACTTAAAATGAACTTGTCAAAAATCACTATTGTTCTCATTCAATGATCTCACTAGAATTACCTACAAGATACATTTTCTCAAATAATTGTTGACCCTCATTTGGGATGAGGTTAGCATCATTCATGATCTTAGTAATTAGGTCCCCTAATATTAGATTAGAGTTCCCCAATTAGGCACTTAGGACACTATGCTATGCTTGGTAGCTAGGTAAACAAAACAAAAAAAAAAAAACAAACCGAATCAAACTTTAAAACTTGAAATTAAAATCAAATTTGAAATCAAATCAAACTCAATATGCTAGAGTAAAAGGCTGGGTCATCCTCATAGATCCTTCTAGGACTTGATCTAGGACTGTCCCAACCAAATGATCAGATGAACCTAGATTAAACCCAAATCTAACCAAACTCACATATAAATCAAATATATTTGAATTGAAATTTAAATTTAATTGAGCCTGAGTTAAAGTAATTAGGTTGATTAACTCAATTAATCTATTTAAGCTCAAAATCACGAAAGTCCAAATTAAATCAAAATTAAACCAAATTAAATTGAACAAAAGTATATAATCAATGCATAAATATAAATGAACTCAAAAATAAATCAAATGAGGTTCAAAGTGGAAAATAGGACATTTGACCTAGAATTGATTCATGTAATTAAGTCAAAAGTCAACAAACCAAAATTTGGCCAAATTGAATTATTCCAAAGGCTCAAAACCATCAAATAAATATGCTTAAATATAAATATAAATAAATCTGAACCCAATAAGCTCTCAAATAGGTTAATTGGGTCACTTGATCCAAATAGACTCAAATGAAACTTATTGAGCTAAAATCCAAATTAAATTGAAATTAATTTAAATCAATTATCCAAAATTATTTTAAAATCATAAATAAAATAATTCAATACTCATTTAGGTTTAATTTGGTCAATTTGATCATTTAACTCAAGTGAATTCAATTTGATTCATTAAACCCAATTTGGGTCAAAATGAGTCAAAATTAGAATTAAAATCAAATCAAATGGAATCAATTGATCTAAATCATCTTGCTTAATCAAATATGATTAGAGTCTAAACATACTTTGATCGAGCCAAATTTTCTATTTGGCACAATTAAACCAAAATTAACTCATTTCGATCAAAAAGATCGACTTAGGTTCAAGCCAAAATATAATTCAAATGAAATTAATTAATAAAAAAATCATAAATGAACAACCAAAAAAAAAAAATCAAGCTTAATTTAACTCCAAGATAACCAATCATGCTACTTGAGTCAATTTGACTCATTTAGATTAAATAAATCATAAACAAAACTAAATTCACATATGACTTATTAATTGACTCTTAATCCATCAAATGATAATTAGACATGATTAAAGCTTAATCCCAAAAGTCAACTTGAATCATTTAATCCAAACTCATTTGAATTATTATCTAAAAAAACTATACATGTCCAATTGCAATCTCATATCCAACCAACTAATGATCAAATCATCTCAAGTTAAAGAAAAATAGGTCTTAGCCAAATTTAGAAAAGTTAGAAGGAGAGAGAGAGATGATCATGAAAGTCAACAAAATCAAACATAAAGAAAGAATAATCCAAAACTAATTATTTTGCACATGGCCACCATAAACCACCATTCCTCCTTCTTAGACTTTTAGGGAGATGGCTTGAGTTGGTTGACCACATATGGGAAGAAGAAAACAAACTTCCCAATCATCTATAGTATATTAAACTTTGGCCAAAAAAAAAAAAGAGGAAGAAGAAGAAGAGAAGAAAAAATCCATAGGAGAAGGAGGGGTCTCGGTCAAGAGGAAAGAAAGTGGAGGGGGCTATCCTAGTGGGGCTCTAACCATTCCAAGGCATTCCAGTGAGAGAGAGGAGTTCAATAGATCCTTTCCTTAAGTCTCTAGTGGTCGGATTCCATCCTAAGACTTCTCCATGGCACTCTCAAGAGAGAAAGAAGAGGAAGAAGAGCTTGGATTTGGATTGTAATCATCTAGACACATTCTTGTAGGAAGGAGGAGCTCGATCGATCCTTTTCCAAGATCACAGTGGTAATTCGCCTTGGTTGGCGGCTAACCTCACCAAACAAAAAAAATGGGGAGGAGTGATCCTTCTCCTCACTATTCTACATGTTCTAGCGATGGAGAACTTGACCGACCCCCACGGCAAAGCTAGAAAACACCAAAGCGGTAGAGGATGGTGGTCTCCACGATTTAGGGGAGGCGAGACACAAAATTCATCCCAAAGCTTCATTTTGATGTGCTAAAGGTGCTTGAAGCATATCGACCGTTGATGATAAACGCCGACGAGGTATCACTCCAAACCGCCACCCATTTAGCTCGGTTTGGTCCTTTATGAAGTAAAATTGCTCACCATCGAGATCCAACATCTTGGATTGGTTGCAAATTGACTCTTGATCAGCGCATAGATCATCGATCATGCTCAAAGAGAACGACTCTCAATTCTGTGAGTAGGGACAAAATCGAGTCGTTCATTCTTTCTATTTAGAATTGGTGGCTCACTCGCACTATTCAATTTAATCTCTTAAGGATCCGATCAATTCTTGACCATCCGATCTTTTGTCTGCCAACCCACGCCCCATTGCCATTTTAACAAGGGATCATGGATCTGGACCAACCTTGCCATGCGAAAAGGGCCCACCTCATTAGTGCCATGTGGTGTTGACTAGTTTAAATAGAAAAATCGGATTTTCTGCATTTAAAAAATGCTGAAAAATGCCCAAAACTTCAAAGAATCATAAAAAATAAAATACTTAACTAAAAAATGCAAATGAGGGCTCCATGGATTCATCTTAGTGAGCAAAATCCATTAAACTAAAAATCCCCAAATTATATTGGGTTTTGTTGAGTTAATTTGAGTTTAATTAAAAATACTCAAACCTTAATTAAACCAAAAATATTAATCAAATTGATCTAAAACTATTAGGGTCTAAAATTGAGGTTAAATACACATACCATAAAAATTTTAAATCAAAATGCTGAATGGATTAATAGATATTAAATTTCAAAGTTCAAATGCCTAATTCATAAAATAATTAATTTAAAATGTTAGTAAATTATAAAAATAATCATAATCATTTAAATCACTTTAATTAACATCAAAGATCCTTAAGAAAATAATATAATCCTATGAAGTTACAAAAATCTAAAAATCACTTAGATTTAGGGTTTAATAAATCATTAGAATCAAAATTAATTGAACTTAGAAACCAAATTCCAACAAATTAAATATCAAACTAAATTCATGAATAAAATAATACTTATAGTAACCAAAACCTAAATCAAATCAAGGGAATATTATGGTCCCTATTCAAAACTAAACCAAATTAAACCTAAATCTAATCAAACATAAACTTAAGCTTAATTAAATTAATTTCTCAATTAAATTTAATCAGGTTAGTCTAAATCATCCAACCATTAACTACACCATTAATATCTAAATAAATCAAACCAAATTAAAAGTTTCAACAACTAATTAACCTAAATTAAATTAAACTTTAGTTAATTTTACAAAAAAATGGGACAATTCAAATCAAATAAAATTAAGATTGGATTTAATTCAATACATAATCAAGTTAGATGTAATTCAACCTATTTGAATTAGATGAAATAATTAACCATTAAACCTTAAATTAAAGTACTCATGAAATAAATTCACCTAGACTAATCATTAGGCAACAATTAAACTAAATCAAATGAAATTAAGATAATCTCTAATCAATTCAATGTATAGCCAAATTAGATCTAATTCAAACTATTCAAATAAAATGAACTAATTAATCATTAAATATATATAAGTTTAAATAATCAAATTCACCATGAATTATTAATTAAGGACAATAGATGAATCAAATTGAATGAAACTCTAATAATCAAGCTTAATTGAAGTCTAAATAAAAATAATTCACTTAATTTATTACCAATCTCAAAGCGACATTAAAAATACACCAATCAATATGAAATTTAAACAAATCATAAATCAATTAAACTAAAATAAAAGATCAATCAAATTAAACCAAATAATCATCAAACTATAATCAATACAAATTAATAAAATTCAATAAAAGCCAATCATTAACTCATTAATAAAGGTAATTTAATCAATATATCTTTGAATTGAAATTGTAAATTGAGTTAGAACCTCGATTAAATCAAATAAATCCTAGTCAAATCATCTAAATTAAATCAAACATAACTAAACTAAACTAAATAATCATTAAACTAAATCAATCAAATTAAAATATTCAAATTTAAGTACTCAAATTAAATTCAATAGAAAGACTAAATTATAAATTGATCAAACTTTAAATAAATAAATAAAATTATCAATAAAAATATGTGAAATTTAATTACAATAAATTTGTCTTAAATCTTAATCAAATTAAAGAAACATAAACTTAAATGCAAGCTCCAAGTCATCAAATCCTTTTCAGTTACTATCAATTCTAAATAACATCAAAATAAACAAATCAACATAATATTCAAACAAAACAAATAAACCTATTAAGCTAAGATAAGGAATTAATTAAATTAAATCAAGTCAATCATCAAATCAAAAATGATCAATATATAAACTAAATGACTAAATTTAAGGAATTAAACCCTTACTTGGAATTCAAATAAAAGAGCACATTGAACTTCAATTAAATCATAATTAATTGGAATATATTCACCAATCCAAATCAAGTTTAAGTGAAAGCGATAAGAATAACATTGAAATAATATAATCAACATTAATCATATAAAGTAAAATCTCAAATTAAACCCAAACTAAGAAATCGATATTAATTTAAAGGATATTGAATTATCAAAATTTAATCAAATAAAACTAATATCTAATGAATCCAAAATTAATCAATCAAATTACATGAAGTTAAACAAACTCAAAATCTAAATCAAATCAAATAAAATCAATTCAACTAAATCATTCAAGTAAATGGATTAATTAAGATACTTAGGTTCTTAGTTTGACCCTTAAAATAAATTTTCACATTATAGTGAAAATTTCAGTATTAGGATTAGGATGTTGAATAGATTTGGTTATATTCACAATAGAATTTATTCTATTCATCATTCTTGAAAATCTAAATTCAACTTCAACATAAAAAAACCTAAAATTAGAATCAAATCTAAAATAAATCAAATTATTTAAATCAAACCATCCAATGGTAAAATAAACAAATTCAATTGAAATCAAATTTAAAATGAAAGCAAAAAGCTAACTTGCCACACGCCTTGTTTCACATACTAGTATCTAGGTCATCGACCCTAGAATTAGAAGGTGATGTGTTGATGTGATGTGATACTTTTTCTTTTATGGTGTACTATTTTATTTGGATGGCTAGATTTTCGCTAGTCGGATGTTAGAGGCATTCTTTTTTAGGCTAATCTTGTTTTCTACAAAGAGTTGTGCTTAAAGGGACGCTATAATAAATATAAAATAAAAGCTATTTGCTTGCAAGTGCTTAAGTCCCTAAGCATAGCCCAATAGGAGTGGGCTTGTCAATCACTAATGCTAAGCGTATGTTTATAATATAAAGCTAGTATCTTATGTTTTTATAACATTTGTTTTTGCAGATTTAAGATTTTATTTTGGAATTTAAAATATAATTTGAGCCTAGAAATAGGTTAGGATCTATGGGGTTTTATGGTTAGCGGAGGCACTATATCCATCATGGTGGTTTCAATGGAGCCTAAGGAGGTCCTTTAAGAAGGATCTTGAAGTTGATAAAGACCCCATAAATCAAACTTTTAGTTCTAGACCAAGCTGTATAAGGACAGAGCTCGACTGTCCATTTTTCTTTTTAGAGGTGTATAGGTAATTTTATTGTATTCTTTATTTATTTAAATTTGGTTTGATTTATTTTACAATAAAAGCTTGCTTTTCATAAGTTTATTTTGTGTGTTGTATTTTTGCAATAAAGCCTAGATCGTTAGGCTCTTAAGAAAATTAAATTTTTTACTCCAATTAATAATTTTAATTAAATTTTAATCAACTCATAACTTCACTCTAAAGCCTATGATCTTAATCAAGAAATAAAAAAATGTAATAACCTCTTAGAATGGTTGTTTCAACATCATGCATACATATTATTTCACTCTTGCAAATGGGGTCCTCCATTCTTGCGATAAGAGACATACTTGACCTGTGAGAGCAGTCTCTTGTAGTGGAGAACACCTCTTCTCTCTGATTTAGCCCATAACTAATTTTCATCATGCATTTAGGCATAAATCTTCCCAAGCTTGAATCCAAAAATGATGAGTAAAAAATGAATAAAAAGTTATAAATTTTATTACATTAGTCTAAGTCATGAATGCATACCACATATGATCTAATTTCTTAGGGAGTGAGTTTAAGCTCTTAACTTTCTTTCCTAAACATAACAGCCTAGCTATCTTATAGGTGGGAAGTAAGTCCAGAAGATTCAGGATATATTTACTTTCTCAAGTGAGAAGGAGAATCGATAATTCCTTAATTTATAAAATTCGAACCTCTAGCTTTTAGACTCAGGTTCTGAAGCATCCAATTAGAATAAGTCTTCAAATTTTAGGCATTTCTATCTTGTGTCTTTAGAATTTAAGTCCTAAATTTTTAATAAAATGCCAACTCAAAATTCTAAATAATTTTAATTTCAAAATATAAAGCCCAATAATAGTATAGTTGAAATGTTTATTGGGTTTCTCAGTATCTAAAAGTATTTTCTACTTAATCCCATTTGACTTCTGAAAAGAACTCTTCCCCGTTCCACTTGGATATCTAAATTAACCATCCTTTTAATATATACTTTGAAATCCATAGATATGAAAGTCAATTTCTTTAATCAAAATTATTCTTAGGAGGAATTCTTTTCATTCTAAGATGCAATTAACTATAGGGGCTTGCCCCTATAGGGAACTGTGAATTCTGCAATAAAATAAACCCTGTTTTACCTCTTCATGTAGTTCAGAGGAAGAATCTCTGTTACATTGAAGACCCATCAACCTTAAGAGTCCTTATTAATTAATCAAATCTATTATACGATAATATATTTATCTTTTGAGATAATATATTTATCCCTTAGTGCGTATTTGATTACCTAAATAAGTACCTCAAGATCTGCATGGTGTTCCAAATAAAATTCTCACAATAACCACATCCTCAATATTATGACTCATTAGAAGGTATTTAGTATTTGGGCCATAATTATTTAGAGAAACTTAAATATTTTACAATAAGCATTATTGAGTCTCTATATGCAATTTTGCTTTATTTTTCAAAATATAATGTTTTTTGTTATATTGAATTTTAATGTTAACTTATGATTCGGATATGAGAGAAAGAGACACATTATAATCAAGTGAAATTTACATATATAACACATATTATTTATTTATTTATGTATCTAATGCTTAAAATTTAACAATTCAATGGCACAATGACATTAAAAATCGTGCATGAAAATATGTATTCTATTTTGGAGTATTTTAAAATAAATATTATGTCATATAAATTGATGTTAAAAATTTAGATGTTATATAAATAAATATTATATAATTTAAATATATGATATATATATATATATATATATATATATATATATATATATATATATATATATAAAGCTTTCCTTGATTAATTTAATGGCACATCAATTTATGCTTTTCAATAAAATTATTTTAAAATTTAAGAGTTTCTCACTTCTCTGCCTAATTATATGATATATTAGTAAACACATGCATGTTCTAAATAAATTTTAATTTGAATTCAAAGGTTATGTTGTAAGTTTTCATACTCAAAACAATTCTTTCTTGTAGTTTTATAACTTTTAAATATTTTTTGTAACTTAATACAACAATTTTAGATGACTTAGAAAAAAAAGAAGGTAATCTCGAGATGCCATTTGCTGCATTGATTTAAGATGTCGTTTCAAATAAGTAGGAAAGCTCTTTATAGAACCCCGAATGCGCCTAGGGCTTCTTTCCCTCTTCCCCTTTGCCTCGATGCCCCCCTTCATTTCTCCTCTACCGGCATCTCCTCTCCCCCTCCTCCTAGCATTCTTTCTTCAAGTTTATCCCCTCTAACCTCCAGCCATGGCCGGAGGTTAGATCCCTGTTATTTCTCTTTTCCTTTCTAAGGCAAATATGGACCCTAATGTCACCGAAAACCTTTTCAACACCTCATTTCCACCTCTTACTACTGCCTCCCCTTCCTCCTCTATCCTTGGAACCCCGACCCTGACCTCCTCTAGACCTTGCATCTGGAAGGATCTTCTCCTCGCTCAAAATGATAAGAGCCAAGCCCTCCCCTCTCATTCATACCTTCCAACTCCCAGGTAGTCTCCTTTTCTGAAAAAGAGCTTGTAGAGGAGAAAAATGAGTGGAAACTCTCACTGATTGGCCATGCAATTGGTAAACACCCATATTATGGATCCCTGCTAGCTGCTGTTCGAAAGAAATGGAAATTCAAAGGGAACCTAGAGCTTCTCACCTTGGATGGAGACTTTTTTCTCTTCAAATTCACCCAAGAAGACTATAACCGGGTATGGGATAATGGTCCTTTTCCAAATGGAAGGCCCTTTGTTTTTCGAGTGGAAGTGGAATTTGGACCATCGAGAGAGCATATCCAGCTACCCATCGGATCAAACTTGAACTTCCCCTCTGCCTTTGGAATGAATCGGGTTTCTCTAAAGTGGTGGAATCGGAGTCCCTCTGGAAGTTGACAATCTAACATCCTCTAAGGTTAGAATCACTTTTGCATGCATTTGTGTCAAATCAACAACCTCCCTCTTCCGATTCTATCCCCATTAATCTTAATGGACTAGAATTTGATCAGGCTATAATCTACGACTGGAAACCTACATGTTGTTCCAAGTGCAATACATTTTCACATGACAACCATAATTTCCTCAAATCCCTCCTCCAAGATCGCTCATCATAGAAGTAGAAGTCACAAGGGAATAAACACATTTCACCCAGAACCCTATTCCTCACCAAAAAACTCAACAGGAACCAACCCCCCATCACAGCCCTTCCCCTCCCCATATCCATACTACTTCTGTTCCACAGGAGGTATCCCTTGAAGACCAACCCATTCCTCCTCCTTCTTCCATAACAATTAACGATCTTAAACCTCATATTCTTTCCCCTCCTTTGGAAGACACAATCAGATGAAGAATCTACCCTAATAATAGATAGCATTGAACCATCCCACTCTGACACATTGGGTGGTCATTCAACAATTGGAGTTACCACTTTATCAGCTGCAACATCTCCGACCCAGGCAACTCTCCACAAATCAACTGATAAGATTTCAAAGACCCCAAGAAAACTCTCTACAGAGGAAAATTCCTCAAAACTCCCCTAACCCCGACCCCTACTCTCCTCACAAAGGGAATAAAGAAGGGCAAGAAGCCCTCCTCCTCCTCTTCTCAATGACCCATGTAATGGGATGTTGGAATGTGTGGGCTATTGATGGTAGAAAGCTTGACTGTGTTAAAATCATTAGAGAATCATACATTGATCTCATGTGTCTTTTGGAGACTAAGATACATAGCTCCTCTTCTCATCCTTCTCCTCTTTTTTGGAACCTTTTAATGTTCAACCAGGAATCCAATATTTCTAATTTCGATTGTGTCCCTGGTGGTCGAATTTGGATCAAGTGGAACTCTGATAAATTGACTTTTGATACCCTCACTAAAAATCAACAACTTATCATGGATGTGTATCAGTCCAGGGTAATACTCCCTTTCTTCTTACTGTTTATCGACAATGATGCAAAAGTTAGAATTACTCTATGGAATTCACTAGATTGTAAGATCCACTTATCCTTGGATCATTATGGGAGACTTCAATTGCACTCTTCTAAGTAAAGATAAGATGGGAGGTAACCCTCCTTGAACAACACTCACGGACTTCTATATCAATGATTGTGAAATCATGGAGTGTCGATTCCCAGCTATTTTTCACCAATCAATCAAGCAACCTATCCTCTCTAAACTTGATAGGGTATTCCATAACTCAAGCTGGCTAGATTTATACCCTACCTCTCACTACAAAATTCTCCCCCCTCTTTCATCTGACCACTCACCCCTAGTCATTTTCCCTCAAACAACACTTACACCAGCTCACAGATTCCTCTTTAGGAATTATTGGACTATTGCTTCTGGATTTCAGGACACTATGAAGGATGCTTGGGGAATTACTCTGGGGACCCCTCTATGTCCTCTCCTATAAACTCAAGTAGGTGAAATCTGCTCTTAAAGGGAGGTTTTGGGAATCCAACTCCCTTAAGCGGCAAATTGATGACTTGAGGAAAGATCAAACAACTGTTATGAACAAATTGGACAAAGACCCCCTCAACACTTCCCTAATTCTTGATGCAAAAGACATAAAAGCTAGATACATTGAGCTCCTACAGATGGAATCTATATGGACAAAGCAAAGGGCTAAAGAACATTGGCTTACTCAATCTGATGATGATCAAATACCTACAACACCATTAAAGAGAGAAAGAATGCTAATCTTATTAGGCCATCAACACTCAGGGAAGTGTTCGTAATCATATTGTCAAGAACTTTGTAAGTATTTCTCTACTTTATTTAACAGTAATCAAACTCTTATCCTTCCTCATCAGGACATTCCTAAGGGCAAATGCCTCACATCCACTCAAGCTACTATTTTGAGTGTCGACATCAAAGACCAAAAAATTATTGAGGCCTTACAGTAATCAAACTCTTACCCTTCTTACTCTCATTCCAAAGATTAAGCATTCCAACATGATAACTGATTATAGACCTATATCCTTATGCAATATAATTTACAAGGTTATTGCTAAGATTTTAACTGGTAGAATGCATCTCTTACCAAATCGATTAACTATCATCGCATTCATTAAAGGAAGAGATAATCTTGATATGACTTATGAGATCTGCCATGAATTTTCTTTCCCTAAACAAAATGGGTCTTTCCTAGCAAAGTTTGATATAAAGAAGGCTTTGACAAGGTGAATAGAGCTTCCCTTATCCACATTACTTGTTAAAGGTTTTCCACCCATTTATAAAATGGGTGGAGGCTTGTATTATGGATATTCCCTTTTCTATTATACTGAATGGCAATGTCAAAGGTTACTTCACTTCTTCTAACAGTGAGACAATCTCCCTTTCTTTTACTATAATGGATACTTTTTCATGCATTATTGGAAGTTAATCTACATCTTTACAAACCTTGCTCTTATGGTGATTGCAACATTTCTCATCTTCTTTTTGCTGATGACCTCCTAGCTATGGGGGAAGCAAATCAATCCACATTCCAATCCCTGAAATCTTCTCTATAGACATTGGAGTCATACATAAGATTGGGAATCAACAATGAGAAATTTTCAATCTATTTTTCTAAAAATTGTCGAAGAACAGAAGATCTTATTTACATTCTTGAAATTAAAAAGAGCTCATTCCCTCTCAAGTATCTAGGATTACCCTTGGTTACGGGCCCTATAAAATTGGCTTACTTTAACCCCTTTTGATAAGCTCCACGCATGGTTGATGGGCTGGAAATGCAAATTCTTATCACTAGGGGAAGACTTCAATTGATCAGATCTTCAGTTAACAATTATCTATCTTATTGGTTTCAATCCATCACTATTCCTGTTGGGATTATTAAATGTATTTGTTCTTTTACAGCAAACTTCTTCTATCATTCTAGTGAAACTAAGAAATTACATATTATCTCTTGGGAAAGAACTACTCTACCTAGAGAGAAAGGTGGTATTGGCCTTGTTTTTGCATCCGCTCTGAACTTAATATGTAAGCTGAAAATTATATGGAAAGTTTGCTTGGGAAACTCTCTCTTTGCTAATTGGTGTCTTTCGAAGTACGGATCGATCTGGAACCCCTCTCATCAAAATGCATCCCCTCTATGGAAATTTATAAAATCAGATGCATTAAGATTCAAAGGAAATTTTCTCTACAAGGTTGGTAATGGTAGGAATCTATCTCTTCTCCATGTCCCTTGGGTCGGTGGTTCTTCCCTATATAATATTCAGGGGACTAGATATATTCATCTGCTGGGTTATCCTGATGATACTAGACTATGCACAATCATATAAAATGGTCACTAGAACATCCCCCCTCATTTCACTGTTACCAATCCAAGTGAAACCAAAAGGATTACAGCTATATCTATTTTGGGAGGAGCTGATGTTATTACCCGGAATAACCACTCTCTCCCCGACCTTGATGTTTAAGAAAGTAGTGTTTGAAAGTTTCCCTGATGTTAGCCGACATAGAGAAATATGGTTCAAGGGTCATGCTATTAACTTTGCATTATGTTGTTGGTTAGCCTTCTTGAGAGGACTAAAACTTCGATATACTTGCCAAAAGGCTTAGGATCATCTCTATCTGCTGTTTTTGTCATTCTCAACCAGAAACACATGCACACTTATTTTTTGAATGCCCTTTCTCTATGAAACTGATTAGATCTCTGCTCCCAAATGGCCAATTCTTCCTTTTACAGGTCTCCCTTCAACAGGTTCTAAGTATTGTGGAGGATAGCTCAAACAAATTAATTAAAAGAGCTCACTATCTGATTTGTTTACTCCCTATGGAGAGAAAGGAACAATCGGATATTCTCTAATAATCCTTCATCCTTCTCCTCTCTCATCTTGTTGATAAAGGAAAGGGTTGCAGCGAAAATAAAAAGGTGGAAAATTAAGGATACATGGCCTAGTCAGGTTCTTGAAATGGTGCAACAATGGAGTTATTTTAATCCCTCTTAAACACCCTCTATATCTGTAGAACTCTCCTCTTCTTCTTCTATAGCTTGGGTAAGGGTGGACAATGATGACCAAGAGTTGGCTGAATTATTCTTGTGTTGGTTCCCGCTTGGAGGGCCTTCTCAAACACGGACCCGTGTCTTCCCTATGTGGTTTTCTGGTTCCATTGGATGGCTAGAAGGAAACCGTAGTTGTGTGTGTTGCTTGCGCCTCTCATCTTTGATGATTTTGGTGGTTTGGACTTCTCTAGTATTTTGTGGTATGAGTCCCCCTTGTATGAATTAATTTTCTTGTATCCGCTTTTAGTAGTATTCATTTTTTTTGGTCGTAATGATGGTCCTTCTTTTGTTAGTTTTTTTTGTAACATACCCCCACTTTGGTGGTGTATGTTGTCCCCAATTTTGTATATATGGTTTGTTCATTCTTCATTTGGAATTAAACTGGGCTATGCCCTCAATCTTTTCAAAAAAAAAAAAGGAAACCAAAAGATATTGTCCGCTTGGATGTGACAACGAAAGAAAACCAAAAAGTGACATGGAGTGGAATAATGATATTAAACCCAATTCAAATTATGCTGAAATTAATACTTATATTATTTTAATCTGTTAGAAATAATGAAATATTATTTGATTGTGGTAAAGAATTGATTTATGATTTAGGAGTTCATGCAAATATTAGTCAGGTGTAGGTGTATTATTGAGTTGAGTTCACATTAGTCAATTTAATTTATGACGAAAAAATTTTGATTTTTAAATTAAATAAAGTATAAAAAATTTATAAATTATGAGTATTTTTAACTATTTTGAGCCAATCATATATATGTTATGTTTGATTTGGCGTACACAAGTCGATGCAATCAAGCACACCAGATTGTTGGAAGATCGCTCAAGGGGCCACTTAGTTCAATAAGTGCAAAATGAGCCCATCATTAAGCAACTTACTACAAGAATAATTCTACTTAGAAGAAACTTATCCGATCAAAGTCCACTCTGCCACATTTCATGTCCATAGGAAGCTCATCATGAACCCTACAAAAGGGGCTCTCCCTAAGAAATCAGCCTCCCACACTCCCATCATGGATCATGACACTCACGGAAAGATTCACCCAAGGTGCTAGCCCTAAAGGACTTGCTAAGCGATGACTTATTTTCAGCACTTGATCCTAACTCAAGCACTAAAGTAGATTCTACTCGTAGTAATCATCTAGAGACTTAATGTTAACAATCATCTTAAGGGCAATATAAGTGTTTGTATAAGAGTGTTCTACATATAATTGCTATTCATGTATTATTTTAATTTTTATTCATGGTGCAACATTCCTTAAAACTTCAATCACTCTACAAATAAATGGTTGAAAATCATTTTAAGCATTCAGACTATTATGTATTGTTTATGAGATATAATAGGCTCATTAAGCCTCTCTTCTACTTATTTCCTATTCATATTTTCTTTATCTATTCAATTAGTTAGTCTCATAAAATCATGTTAGGTATCACCCAAAGACAAACCAATATATAACATCCTAAAATGTATAGTTTCGTGGATTGATGCCACCCAAAAGCCAAGTAATGTAGAGTAGTCCAAAAGACTTCAATTAACATGGAAAATCAAAACTTTGATATGCATCAAAACCTGAGGGAAATTGAGATAACTAGATTAATCTAGGTGCATGCATTGGGATAATTTCATAAGGAGAACCCATGAGTGAGCAAGCTAGAAGAGTCACCACTTAACTAACATAAGAGAACTATCATAGTGGCAAGACACTAACCTCAATACCTTCCATAGATCAAACCCATTTTTATGCTAACGATGAAGAGTCTACCCTACTAAGGTGAATGAGAGGATAGCCTCCTATAACCAACACTTCTACATAGAGATAGTAGAAGCTCAACCACCCACCAAGTTTATAATGTTTCATCTAGAGTCATATTGTGGAAGATCTGAGCCCATAGACCATAGCACCTTGTGGTGTTTTAATTGGGGTCATATGGACACCACAAAAAGCTTATGGGGTACTCATTGAAGTGATCGAGTATGACATTAAGGTATGATGTATCATCTTGAAAGATAGATACATCACCCACAATGAACTTAATTACCTAATACTGACTCCTAAGACAGATGGGTCTATGTATATACCAAAGATCTTTCCCTACTTTACATGGAGAAGTAAAGAAGGGTATATTTTATGATGGGTTTTTTAGTTTCTTATAGAAGTAAGCTTCCATAGTTAATTACATCTTAGAAAATAATAATTTCCTAAGAACACTGTTGATTAAAGTAGTCAATAAGTATCTCCAAAGACTTCAAACTTAGACTATCAAAGGATTAGGTATTCATGGAAATCAAATGGGAAGGTTCAAATATAAAGAATAATTTGTGGATTCTAAAGGAAGATAAGTAGGGAGCACCCATGATACTAGAAAACTTAGTTAGTACTCCAGTTTACCCTATAGTGAGGCTCCACATATTTGAAAGAGAAAAATTTAAATTCCAGTTAAGTTGGAATCATATTAGAATGCTAGGGCTTATAGTCCATCAACACAAGATTATGAAAATGCTTAAGACGTGAGGACTTATACTCATAGCACGAAGGAAATAAGTAGCCTTAGAACCTAAATCTAAGATGCTTTAGCATAAGCTAAAAGCATGACCTAATCTAATCAAAAAAATGGGACATAAGGGTTTACCTCCACAAGAGAGGTAAAACACATCCCAACTCTTACTTATAGAGTGGCCATCTAATATTTCCTATGCTTTAAAATTATGTAGGCGGTCTTATGTAGATGCAAAATAGCTATCTATTAATTAAAGAAACCTAGAATCCTAAACTCACTCCTAAGAGTAGATCATGCAGTTGAAATGAAAACATGACTTAGACTAATGCAAAAATTTATAATCTTTTATACCATTTTGATACATTCATTTTGGACTAAGCTTAGACAATTATGCCTATATGCATGATGAAATAAGTTTGTGGGATAAATCAACTGAGGAGGTATTGCCACTATAAGGGATCGCCCTCTGTGGTGTTTTATTTTAGAGTCATTGTGGACACCATGTAGATCTTAGGGGGTGATCGGGTATGACATTAGGTATGATGTACTACCTCAAAAGATAGAAATATCACACCATAATGGATCTAATCACTTAATAAGGACTCGTATGGCATGATGGGTCTTCGTATATACCAGAAATCTTTCCCTACTTTACATGAAATAGTAAAATAGGATTTATTTTATACTGGGTTATTTAGTTCCCTATGAAGGCAAGCCTCCATAATTTATTGCATTCTAGGAAATGAGATTTCCTAAGAAAACTCTTGATTAAATTAGTCAATCATATCTCCAAAGATTTCAAAGTTAGGCTATCAAAGGATTAGTTATTTTTGAAAAATCAAATGAGAAAGTTCAATTTTGAAAGACTTGTTTTTTTTGTATTTCAAAGGAGGATGAGTAGGGAGCACTTGTGATACTAAAAAGCCTAGTAAGCACTCTAATCTATCCTATGGTGAGGCTTTATATGTTTGAAATTGAAGATTTATTTTAATTTGAGTTGAAATTTTATTAGAATGCTGTGCTTACAATCCATCAACACAAGACTATGAAAATGCCTAAGAGATGAGAATTTATACTCGTAGCTCAAAAGAAATAAGCAACCTTGAAAAGGGGGATACAATGGTCTACCTCCACAAGAGAGAATATAACTATCCGACTCTTCAAGACTTACAACCTTCTGGAGTGGCCTCCACCTAACACCTCCTACGATTCAAAACCATGTAGGTCAGTCTTTATATAATTGCAAGATAGTTAGGGTATTATTTAATTAGAACGATACTAGAGTCCTAAACTCACTCCCTAAGAGACTAGATTATGGCTAGCACAAGTATATGACTTATTATAAATACAAAATTTTACAAATTTGATATTATTTTGACACAATATTTTGGACAAAGGCTTGGGATATTTTATGCCTAAATGCATGATGAAATTGAGTTATTGGCCAAATCAGAGAGATAGAGGGAGATCTCCATCATGAAGGGGTGCTCTCATAGGTCAAGCGCTCCTTCAAGTGCAAGAATGGAGACTCTCATTATTCATGAGTGAAATAAGATGATATGCATGATATTAGACATTCAACATTCAGCTATGATTGCTAAATATTTAAATTATATTGATTATATCCTAGGCTTTAGAATGAAGATATGAGTTATTTTAAAATTTTAATTATGAGTTATTAATTGGGGTAAAAAAATTAATTTTATCCTAAGAGCCTATTGTATCCAGGCCACACATTCAAACATAAAGTTTAAGAAATTATAAAGAAGAATAAATTTCTATTATGCAATCTAAACATAACAATCAAACATGTATATTCCATAAAAGAATAAAAGGCCAATCGGACTACCCACGAAAGAGAAAATTAGGTAATCGAGCTCTACCCTTATACAACCTAGATTACAAAAGAATATTACAATTTAGAATTAAATTAGATGTTATGGGGTCTTCATTCCCTACTTTTCTTTCTCATTCTTCTTTCATTTCTCTTGATTTGATTATGCTCCAAGGCTTCACAAGGCCGCATAGGACTATGCCTTCTAGCCACTGCTCATCCTAAACACTATAGCACTAATCTTAATTCCTATTATAAAATTACATTTTTATTGAAATATAGAGTCTAATTACACCAGCAAATAGATGTTAGCTAAACATACATACAAACCCGAGCAGTTATATTTTATAATTTGGACTTAGCACCCTGTACACAGGTAACCAATCCCACCTATCCTAACATGGATTATGCTTAGGGGCATGAGCAACCTGCAAGTAGAAGCATTTATAATTAATTTGGTGGACATATTAGCATAATCTTCTACAAAAAATAACATTAGGCTAACAACAGCCTAACATCGAGTCTACGCAAACCAATACTAACATCTAGTCTAAAACATTACAACATAAAATAAAACACAACATTATTACATACACCATCCTAACCTAAAGCTAGATGGGATGACCTATCATTATAATGTGTGTGCTTAGACTTAGTATGGTATGCCTTAGCAAGGCTTTGGAATTATAATTATATAAGTTTGGGATTATTTAAATTATCCATGAAAGATGGTTTCACTTAAAATTGTTAAGAGGATTTACAAATTTTAATTTGTAATTTTGTTTTATTTCATTTTTTATTTAATTAGCATCTAAGCATTGTAAAGAAAGAAGAGGCCTCTTTCATCCCTATCTTAGTTCCTTTTTTATAAAATATGTTGTTGTAATTAACCTTAAATATTAAGTATTTTATTAATCCTAAGTTTGGATTAACCTTAAAGGATCCTATTCAACATGAAAGGCATCCTAAGATTAATGTAATTGAATTATCATCACATAGAATATGTTGCACCATTCCTTTTCATCATCAATAATATGCATATGATTTTAAACTTAACATACCTATACATGCAATATATTTGGCACACTTACATGATTATGAATTCATTTGTATTTTTGGTAGAAAGGTGAAATTTCACTCTTTAGCTAAATGCACATACACATGTATTAAAGTTTTAAGTAAGTACATGCCATTATTTAAAGTAGGGAAGTGAGATAATCTAAGACCTCATTGGGGTTACTTAAAGCCTTGTATTCCAGTGATATCTAGACTATATACTTGCTATCTTAAATACATATAAATTTACATACAACTATAAGGATGCAAATCATGCAAAAGATTGTATTTTTGTGAATTATTTACACTTGCAAAGAAAAGTTCTATCCAAATTCTAGTACAAGTACACATAGGAATGAAATTAAATAAGTATGTGCCTTTATTAACCAAGAAAGTGAGGTAATCTAAGACTTCTATAGGGTTACTTAAAGCCTCATATTCTGGGATGTCCCACTATATACTTATTACCATTCAAACCTATGTAAACCCATACATGAGTCATAAAGATAAAATAATGCTTTAACATGTTTAGGTTATAAGACATGTAAATCATATATAATATTCATAGCTAATATCAATTTAACTTTTCATTTATAATTTTAAAAATAGTTTTGAGATTTATTAGTGATAATAGCTACACATATAATAGGATTAATTCAACACATGCAACTTTACATAAGTATATTCATTTGATTATTTGATTTGAAAACATGAATGCATGATATCAAATGACATACAAAATTTATAATGATTGGAAATGAATTATTTCACACTTCCACATAATTCATTCAATTACACTAATTCCCAAGGACAATCAAGTTGGATAAAATCATCTAAGGAAAGCCAAGGCTTCTTATGAAGTTTGATTTTGAATTTGAATTATTAAACTCAAAGAGGAGGAATAATATTTTTTATTTTTATGCCATTCAATGTTGATGATTTAATATGTTTAAGGAGAAACAATTAAGTGCATTTTATGAATTAATTAAGTTTGAACCATTAAATAATTCATTTAATTACCCTTTCCTATGCTTCTTTGATTTAAACAATCATTTAATTATGAGCTTCTAATAGTATGCAAATGATAAATTAAAATTGCAATGCACTTAGAGACCTAATGCAATAAAGCTTATAATTATGTATTAATTAAATTAAAGAATCTAATTAAGTACTTATATGATTTTCCCACACCCATGGGTTAATCATAATTTTCTTAAGGGTCTTTATGCTATTGAACACATAAAGAGGAACCCACAAGTTTAGATTAAATTATCTAATCTAATCGCCATTTTAATTTGATTTACTTTGGCCATTTAAATTGCTTAATTATCCTTAATTAAATGATAAATTAATTAATCCTTTCAAATGAAATGAACTTAGGAAATAATTAGGAAGTATCTAATCACTCCACTTCATCATTCCACTTTTACCAATGAGTAATCAAGTTATATTAGTTAATTTTATAATTTTGGAATTTTAAATAATTATTAAATCACTTAATGAGGGTTATTAAGATTTGAATTTCAAATTCTCCCAATTGCCTAGCCAATAAATCCCAAGAAAATTATGAGAGGCAAGGGACATCCCATTAAATCAATTTTTTAAATTTGAGATCAATTGGCAAAGTAATTAAAGCTTAATTAAGCTAATTAGGAAAACTTTTAAACCCTAATTAAGCACTATTCACTATTCAAACCATAAGAAAACTATTTTTATTAAATTTTCCTCTATTTATCCTTCTTAAAATGGGTTTACTTATATTTTTTAGGATTGTTACTACAATTAGCTATGATATTTCAAAGTTCTTAGAGATTAATTGTATTTTAACCTTAATTAAACCTTAATCCCATCAGCACTCGTGGGAGCTGATGTGGCAGCACTTTCCATGTGGAGCTGTAAGATTGGCCACTTAAACCATCCAATGTGGCATGCTGAGTAGGCGGCGATGGCGGATGTGCTTTTGTCCCCGTCATCCAATCCTCCATGTGGGATTGGCCACTTGAACCATCCGATGCGGCATGTTGAGTAAGTGGCGGCGACGGACACACTTTTTTTCTCACCTTTTGATCTCGGATCGGACAAAGGGATTAATCCCATGGTTCTAAATGGATTAAATTAGATAAATCTAATGGAATAATCACAATCGTCCATTCTAATCATGAGGAACAGATAGTGGGTGATCCTTCATCCTTGAGCGCTGGAAGATGGACACTATTCACCCTCCTCTGCTGGATTTGAGCTCGCCAGAACTCATGAGGCATTGAGATTGACTTCAAAAGATCCAAAAAAAAGATCTAAGGAGATCCTATGGTGGAAATCACACAAAAATGCAAAACACTTCATAAAAGATCAACTCATAGAGACTTTTCTATGGTTTTCCTGAAAAATACCTTGCTAGAGCTTAAGATCGGTGGTCTAATGACTGAGGTAGGTTTATCTTGAAGAGACGAAACCTTGTTGAGAAGCTCACAAGTTGCCTCCCTGCCAGTGGCTCTCTGAACCAAACACCACCGCTAAGCTCATCGGAGTTGGTCTATGAGTGGTCTCCGGTGCTCGAATCGATTGGGAATCAATTATTTTGCCTGGCCAGAGCTTGGGAGAGGTGTGGGAGAAGTTAATTTATATTTGGTGGAGTTTATGTGAGCTTGGATGGAGTGGGGGCTTGTTTCGCTCAGGTTTCATGTCGCAGCGATGGGGAGCTCAAGAGAGGTCGGAAAGGCTCTAGGGAAGTTCGTCTTGACTCATTGAAGCTCTATCTCTGTTTGAAATGGGATGGGGAGGAGTACCCTCCTCATTGATTGATCCAATGGGATCATTTGACTTTGGTAGGCATTCACAAAAGTGCTGGGATGACATGACATGAATCGTTGAGATGGATGCTCTTGAGTGGCTGGAGGAAGGAGTGGGATGGCCATGTACCTCTCCTCCGTGTGTTCCAATGGGGTGGCTTGGGTTAGCTTCTTCTTTGCTCATGGCTTAACCCAACTAGCTTTGGGTTAGGTTAGCTAGTAGTCCAAGTGTCCAAAATGAGCTTTAGGGTGGTTGCCAAGGGTAGGAGAGTGGGTTTGACAATCTAAATGGAAATTTTATCCCATTTGGAGGAGTTTAACCAATGAGTTTTAGCTTAATTTGGGTCAAGATGGGTTGAGTTTGATTTGGACTGACCCATGGTGACCCAAGGATGGATCAGGCTAAATTTGGTTGGGTTTGGGCTTAGTTTGAATGGGTTTGGCTCAATTTAACTCATGTATGTCAAATTGGGTCAAACCAAAGGTTTGGACATGTTCAAATGATAATTTGGGATGTTTAGTTTAATTTGAAGTAGATTTGAATTTGGCTTATATGAGTTGGTATATGGTCAAATGGCTAAGTTGACCAATTTGATCAAAGGCCAAATTGGTTGATGGAAGGTTCGTTTAATTGAAGATTTGAAGATGATTGTAGTTGATTTCAATTAATTTGGATTTAGGAATGATTTAGGTCAATTTGGGCTAAATGGGTCAATTGGGTTGGTTTGATCAAATTGGGTTCAATCAAGGGCTTGATCATGTTTAATAATCAATTTGTGATGGATTTGAGTCATTGGTTTCAATCAATTTGATTTAAGATTTGATTTGGCTTAATTTGGCCCTTTAGGTCAAATTAGGTAAACTTAGGTCAAGAAATCAAATTAGCTTGGTTTGACCCAATTGATTGCAATTGGACAATCAAGGGTGATCAACAATCATTGTAGAAGATATTGAATGGGTTGATTCAATCCAATTTGGGTAGGATTAAAGTTTGGTTCAAATGTGTCCTTTGGGTCAAGTGAACCAAATGGGTCAATTTGAATTGGATTGGGTTGAACTGGGTTGAATTGAGATTGATAATTGATTTATGATTGATTGGTGGCTTTGATTGCAATTGATTTGGATTTAATTAGATTTTTGCTCATATGGACCATTTAAGTCAAATGGGCTAGCTTAGGTTGATTGAATTGGCTTTGCTTGGTTTGATTTGATTATAAGGGTTGGAGATTTGAATGGTTGAAGTGCTTTTGTGAAGTTCAATTGGATTTGTTTTAATTGAGAGAGCTTTGGATTGAGCCATAGAAGTGAATCATGGGATTAAGATGGGTTTGGGTTTGGGTTTGAGTCATTTTAGCTTAAAGCTTGGTTATGAAATGAGATTCAATTAGGCTTGAGTGTGATGATTTGGGGTTGGATTTTCTTGAGTGGATAGCCATGGGTCATGGTTTAGCCATATAATATATGTTCTTAGTCTAGGTATAGCCTAAGCCTAGGGCATACCTTCCTAAGTCTCTAGGCTTGAGTTTAGTGTTCACCTAATCACTAGAAGTGTCCTATGAATAGGGAAATTCAAGTGTCTAGAGAGTCCCTAAGTCTAAGAGAAGATGAGTCAATCCTTACTCCAAATGTGAGGGCAACAAAAGGACCTCCAATAGGTGTGGTGTAACTGACAAGGCACATCGCACGCATTGACATTGACCGAGGTGATCAACAACATCCTGGGAGATCAGAAGCACTAAGCATGGATATCCACACCTAAACAAAGAGGTAAATGGAACCATGGATCCTAACATGATGTGAATCACCATCATGTCAAGGGTATGAGAGAGATGAGTTGATTTAGTTTAACTTGTTTAGAATTGATTTTGTGTCAAGGACACAGAGGGAGATCCGTAGGGGATACACACATGAGTTTGGTTGAATAAAGAATGATTTATGCCAAGGGCATAAAAGAGGGAGATCTATTGGGGATTGAGATTTGATTGAATTTATTTGATTTAGTTTAGTTTGATTTAAGTCAAGGGTATAGAAGGAAATACTCTGGGGATGGAGATTTGATTGAATTTGTTTGATTTAATTGAATTGATTTAGGAAAGAGGGATTTGCTGGGGATACATATTTGGTTGAGTTTATTGATTGGAATCAGTTGGGGATATTAGTTTGAATTTGTTTGATCTTGTTTGGTCGATTTGTTGTTGATTGGTTTTGGGTTTAATTGATTTGATTTTATTAGTTGATTTAATTTGAATTTGGTTGATGAATTCAGTGGAGGATCCATTGGGGATGTAAATTTGGTTGGATTTTTTTGATTTAATTTATTGATTTAATTTTGATTTTGATTGATTTAGTTGATTGGTTTTGATTTGGTTTGAATTTGGGTTTAATTTTGGTTTGGATCTGACTCCATTGGAGATATAAGTTTGAACTTGAATCCATTTTGATTTTGACTTTGTTTGATCGATTTAATTTAGATCCTGTCAATTTATGATGGACAACACTAAGAAGGATTATGTTAGCCTAGACCTACCTTAGATTTACCAATCCAAGGGGTTTATCTATCGGTCGAAGAGTAAAGATTATTCAACTTAAGGGTTGCCCGTTAGTTTGTAATGACTGTGCTAGGAAGAAAGCTCGATTCACATCTTCCAAAATATAACCAGGCATTGGGGTGACTTGTTGATGGCACAACAAGTCAAACCTTAACCTAGGGTGACTATTGAGTGAGTGCCTCTTGAGATCTTACCTCAACTCAAGAGTAGTCAAGGTGATTCCTATAGGGAGTTTTACTGACACCACCCAAAAATATAAGATGCTTACTTGGGAAGCGCTACCTATGGGGCTCTTATCCTAATCCACAAGAGATTTCATTTTATTTATTTGTTTGCTTATTTATTTATTTAGTGTGGACCTTGTCAGTTTGTGAGGAGCCACAAGGGCCTTGGCATATCTCAAATTTTCTGGCCCAAGCGATAGTCCGTACATCCATAGTACAGAACTTCCAACCACAGGGGTGGCTACTAGGAAGCAAAAACTGTTCAATCTAGTAGTAACCTGGGTCATGTCAAGATGGGGCCGTGAAGACGTAATACAAATAGAATGCCCACTGGGAAGGTGCCTCTGCGAGTCTTACCATAATCCCTGAAATATAAAACTGAGGTATACGGTCACTCGTGAGAGCATGCACGGAGACTATCTGCTGAAGCAGTTATCCACCGTGGGTTACGGTCGAAGAAAACACCAGCCAACCTAAGGTGCCCATCAGTTTGTGATGATCAGTCTAGGAAGAAAGCATCGGGGACACACATCTTCCTAAGTGGAACTAATCACTGGGATAATCTGTCATTGACAAGAAAGTTACTATTCAACTGAGGGCGACTACCAAGTGATGAGTCACAAAGAAGGGTTGAACCCAAACTTGAAATAGTCTAGAGGAAGAGGTGCCTCTAGGGGTCTTTTCCTAATCCTCAAAAATAAACTCAAACCTAATTAGTGCACGGTGGCTAGTTCATCAAGAAAGCTCGGGGACTCACATCTTTTTAAAAAAAGTTGACACCAGGGTAGCTTATTGGTCATGCAATAAGGCATACCACACTAACAAGGCACTCATTAGTAAGCTTAAGAAAGCACATGGACTCACATCCTCCTATATAGAAAAGGTCATTAGGGAGACACACTAGCTAGATAGTGGATCAATCTAACCCAGAGCAGCTAATGAGTGAGGGTCATTGGTGGACTTATCTCAACTCAAGGTAGCTAAGCTTGGATTTTTTTTGATTTGTTTATGTTTATGTGCAATTTTATGTTTATGATGTACTAATGAAGGATAGGATGCTGCTCGGGTTCTTTTACACCTACTAAACACACCACAAAAATTCAATAAATAGAAAGCTTTCAATTTAAAGAGATGTTTGATTTGAAATAGAATTTTATTGATGATAAATTATTTTGAACATTGTTTATGCATAGTTTTTCTTTAGATAAAGCCCATTTCTAGGAAACATCGGGCGTTCTCCTTTATGATTGAATAGTTTGTAAGATCCACATTAGTAGGCATTTTCTATGGCGAAAGGGTCTTCCCAAGTGGGTTCAAACATGCTTCCCATCTTACGATAGATAATAATTGGTCTCCTTAGAACTAAATTAAGCTCTCCTACTTGAAAAGCTCTAGGATGGACCAACTTGTTATGAGTTTGAACTATCTTTTCTTTATACAACTTGAGGTTCTGACATGCTCATAAGCGTGTCTCCTCCAATCCTTCGAGCTCTTCTAGCCACAATTTGGTGTTTTGTTCGGGTGTGATTTTTCTCCCCATGGCTATCCTTAGTGATGGGAGTTGGACTTCTAATGGTAGAATAGCTTTAGACCATACACTAAGGAGAATGGTGTGGATTGTGTTGGACTTCTGTAAGTAGTGTAGTATGCCCACAAAACTTCAACTAACTGCTCATGCCATTGTCGCCTATTATCGTTAAGCATCTTCTTGAGTATTTTAATGAGAGTTTTATTGAAGGCTTCTGCTAAATCATTTGCTCGTGGTTAGTAGATTATAGAGTATCTCCAATCTATGTTGTGTCTCTGGATGAAGTTATTGATTTTGGCGCTCTTGAAAGTCATACTATTATCAGATATGATTCAGTGGGCTATCCTAAATCTATAAATGATATGGTTCCTAAATAACTGGAGCACATGTTGAGTTTTGATTTCCTTGAGTAGAATTGCCTCTGCCCACTTGAAAAAGTAGTCCATAGCTGCTAGGACGAACAAATGACCATTGAATAAAAAAAAGATCAATCAGATCCACTATGATAATAACCCAACACTTAAATGGCCATGAGACCAAAGTTGGGTGGCTGATGTAACCACTCCATGGACTTAGCATTGGTGACAAAGACTTGCTTCATCCATGCAATTTGTGATCATGGTCAGCATATAGTATCCAAGTCTCTTAATTTTGGCTTTCATCTTGGGACCGG
Source organism: Cymbidium sinense (assembly GCA_021442155.1). NCBI lineage: Eukaryota > Viridiplantae > Streptophyta > Magnoliopsida > Asparagales > Orchidaceae > Cymbidium > Cymbidium sinense. The sequence continues at coordinate 44,155,678 of CM038221.1, read as the reverse complement.
ATTGATGAGCTCCGCATAATCCTGAGTGTACCTCAATCACAATATTACATGCTTCATGCTTGTATAAATAATTTAACCACATATGATCGAAGGACTGTTGGTACAAGACACCATCCACAAGGGCGTATAAGAGTGCCCTTTGCTTCACTTGATGTGCCTGAGACTTCGCTTGAGGTAGTTTGCCTTTGTTTAAGTAATCAATGAAGGGTTACCTCCAATCCGATTCTTCATCCTTTTTGACAATGATAACCTTCCCTTTAAGAGAGTATTTATCGATGAGTTTAACATCAATAAGAGGAAAAACTTATCTATTGTGAACCTTTATTGGACTTATCTTCTGAACATGCCAACTCTTTGGCAAGCTTGGCTATGACATCAGCTATGGCATTTTCTCATCGAGGAATCTTGTAAATGTTAACTTTTGGGATTTGAGCTAGCAACTCCATGGTGTACTTGTGGTTGTGATGGAGTTTAGGCTTCAAGATTTTGTAGGACCCAGCAATATGGTTGGCCTCTAGCTGAGAATCCCCAAAGATATTGATATTATGAATACCTAGAGAGATAGTTAACTCTAGAAAAGCAATTAGAGCCTCATAATCAGCTTTATTATTGGTGCAAGATTTGGATAGATGATATGAGAATCTCATCATACCACGGTCTGGTGTTAAGAAAATTATTCCTACTCTTGCCTTTCTGAGAGAATAGATTGTGGTTCTTCTCCCCTTTGAGAGGAAGCCGCACCATAAAAATACATCTCCTAGGGATGAATGCTTAAATCCCTTAAGTTTATGATTTATTCATCAGGGAGATCATCACCAAGCAGAGAATCGGGAAGTGGTGTCGCTAAGAAATCGAGTATCTTTTCATCACCGAGTGGCAAATATGATATCAAACTCTGATAGAATCATGGACCATTGTCCCAACCATCTGAATAATATCAGCCATGTCATGAGATATTGCATTGATTCTAGAAATCAAGTTTACTTTATGAGAAAGCATATATTGTCATAACTTTTGGACTACAAAGATTAGAGCTAGGCAATGCTTCTTAATGGGTGGATAATTTGCTTCAACAGATATTAGATGATGGCTAAGATAGTAGAGTGCATGCTCTTTCCATTCGTCATTGGCTTGGGCCAACAATATGTCAAGAAAGTCATCCAATGCTGCAGTGTAGATGATCAAAGGTTTGCCCGTGATAGGGGCAGCTAAGACTGGTGGCGTCATGAGGTACTACTTAATGTTCTCGAAGGCATGGTGGCACTTGTCATCCTACTTGAACTCAACATCTTTCTTGATAAGTGTTGAAAATGGTTGGCATTTGCCTCATAGGTTGGATATAAAGCATTTTAGATATGCTAACCTCCCTTGGAATGTTCTGAGTTGAGTTAGACTTTTAGGAGGTGTCAATTTCAATTCTGTGGTGTCGGATAACAAACCCAAGAAACTTCTATGAAGATACTCCAAATGCACACTTGGAGGATTCATTTTGAGGTTGTATTGCCTTGTTGGAAAACTACTCTCAAGTCAAAGAGTTGGTCTTCCTTTCTTTTGCTTTTGATCACTAGATCATCGATAAAGCATTCAACTTAGTAATAAATGAGTTCATTGAAGATTTGAGTCATGGCTAGCTGGTATGTGGCACCAACATTTTTAAGGCCGAAAGGCATGACCTTATAACAATATATTCTAATCGGAGCTCTTAAAGCAGTGTTCCTTTTATCTTTAGGTGCCATCTTTTTTTGATTATACCTAGATGAACCATCCATGAAAGAGAAGTCCACATGAGATGAGGAAATGCCCACCATCAGTTCTGGTATTGGTAGTGAAAATTCATGTTTTGGACATGCCTTATTAAGATCCCTAAAATTGATGCATATGTGAATTTGACCATTCTTCTTCTTAACTAGGAAGACACTAGCCAACCAGGTGAGATATTTTTCCTCCCAATTGAAATCAGAATTGATCAATTTTTTACTTCAGAAATGACCTATTGTTCAATGTTTAATTGCATGCATCTAGGAACTTGCTTGATATGGTTAGTGTTAGACTGTAGCGCTAGCTTATGAATCGCTATGTCAGGAGCTAATCCAGGCATTTCTTCATAACTCCATGCAAACTAGTCCTTATATTTAGTGAGTAGCCTGACTAAGTCAATGGTTTTAGTTTCATCCAATAAGGAGCTGATGTATATTGGGCGTGGATTATCTCCAGTCCCCAAGTTGATTTCTTTGAGTTCATCAATGGTTGATTTGTTTTCTTCTTCTAATTATTTAGGTGCATCTTTTACTTGGAAATCATCTAGATGACCTAAAGATTCTAAGCACACCTCCTCATATGAGTTAATGTGATTTTAAAAGAACCTATCAGATTTCAAATGATTGGTGATGCCCAAGCAGTAGTCATCATCATTCATCGGACCCACTATACCAAAGCCTAGTCTGGGTCTTGATTGATAGCTCTTGCATTTATTTTTCCATAGCCTTTCAAAGTATTCTGACATATGCTTGGACCATGTATGTGGAATTAAACATTTTTTTGCTAAATTATGAACACACGGCGAGCACCAATCAAATGATAATTCTATTAATTATTTATATGAATCATCTTCAAGTTCTACATCAACTTCTTGACTTGAGGATGCAGCTCCCAGATAGAACCTTTTAATCTTTGTGCTTTGTGGTGTTTTATTTTCTATTCCTCAAACCTTTAGGGGATTTGAAAAATAAAAATTTGTTGTGTATGTTAGGACACCACATAGATTCGCAGATGTACTTATTAAGGTGATTGGGTGCGACATTGAATAATGATGTACTATCTCAAGAGGCAAAAATCATCATCCTACAATGGATCTAATTACCTAATAAGGACTCCTAAAGACAATGGGTCTTCAAATGTACCAGATATTCTTCCCCTACTTTACATGGAAAAGTAAAGTAGGGTTTATTTTAAACTGGGTTCGTTAAGTTCCCTATGAAGGTAAGCCCCTATAGTTAATTACATCCTAAGGAATCAAATTCCTTAAGAATACTCTCGATTAAGGTAAATGATCATTGTCTCCAAAGATTTCAAAGATAGGACAATCAATCAATTGGTTATTTTTGGAAAATCAAGTGGGATTTTAGCAAAAAGGAAAGCATTATTTTTGGAACCAAAGGGAGATGGGTAGGGGATGCTCATGATACTAGGAAGCCTAGTAAGCATCTCAAACTATCCTATGATTGGGCTTTATATTTTTGAAATTTGAGAAGAATTATATGTTTGAGTTGAATTTTTATTAGAAATCTAGGGCTTACAATTCTATAATACAAGATCATAGAAATGCCTAAGAGGTGAGGATTTATGCTTGTAGCTCACAAAAAGAAATAAGAACTTGAGATCCTAAATCTTGAGAGCCTTGGCAAGGGCCAGAGCATGACCTAAATCTAAGGTAAAAATGGGTTTATGATTTACCTCCACAAGAGAGGATAAATCACCCGACTGTTGGACTTACAACCACCTGGAGGTGGCCACCAACTAACTCATCCTACTATTTAAAATACATGTAAGCAAGTCTTATGCTTTATAAGATTGCTAGGCTATTGTTTATTTAGAAAGGAGACTAAGTCCTTAAACTCACTCCCTAAGAGACTAGATCATTAAGGGCATGAGTAATGACTTAATTTAATGCAAATTTTGTTAAGTTTTATTTTGTTTTTTGGGAATTTTTATTTGACACGGGCTATGGGATTCATATGCCTAATGCATGAAAAGTTGGTTATGGGCCAAAATTAGAAAGAAGGAGGTGTGTTTCCACCATGGCTCTCAAAGGTCAAGCCATTTTCTCTGACAAAGGTGGAAGCCCTCCATTAGCAAGAGTGAAGCAATATATTTTTATGCATAATGTGAGACATACAAAATCTAGCTAAGCGGTTGCTAAATCTTTTATTATCTTATTTTATGTCTTAAGCTTTAGGTGAGGTTATGAGTTATTTAATTTTAATTTTGAGTTGATTAATTGGATAGAAGATTTATTTTTCCTAAGAGCCTAATCACATCCAGGCCATTCATCAAATAATGAAGAAACTAGGAAAAATCATGCCATCTTAATTGCACAAGCTAAACAAACATCAAATAATTTTATAAAGCTAGCGTAAAAGAATAAGAGGCCGATTATTGTCGGGCTCCACTGCACAAACTCGAAAAGAAATGAGTAGTCGAGCTCTACCCTTATATAACCCGGATTACAAATGAATAATTATAATAAAGGGAAATTCATGTTATGGGGGTCTTCACTCTTCATTTCTTCATTCTTCATTTCTTCATTCTTAATTTCTTCATTTATTTCCTTCTTTTGGCTTGGTTTGAGATGTGGTTTGCTCCAAAGCTTCACATGGTGCATAAGACTTAGTCTTATGACCAATGTTCATCCTAATCCCCCATAACATTCATTCCAAACTTAATTATAAAAATTACATCAAAATGGGTAAAGATAAATCTAACTAAATCTGCAAAATAGAGATTAGCTAAAATACCACATAACCCAACTAGTTATATGAATAAGTCAGGCTTAACACCCCACACATGGGTAACCAAGCCCACCTATCCTAATTTGGATTATGCTTAGGGGTATAAGCAACCTGCACATAAAAAATATTTTATATTTTTATTACAGAGCCCTTTAAGCATAATCCCCTATAGAAGATTTGATTAGGCTAAGATCACCCTATCATTCAGTCTATGCACATACACCCTAACATCCAATCTAAAACATTACATTACAAAATAAAATCAGACATCAAACCATGCATCGCCCTAATTTAGAGCTAGAAATGGTGACTTAGCCTAATGTGTGTGTCATTTAAGGCTTGTGTGGGTTATGCTAGGCTTTAAGGTTGAAAGTTTCTAAGTGTGAAGGGTTCAACTTAGAGGGTGGTTTTATATTAAGTGATTTAGTTAATTTGTTAATTTTATTTGGTGATTTTATTTGGTTTGAATGAACCTATATTTAATTACTAAATATTGTAAAGAGAAGAACAGAGAAGATAACTTCTCTTTCATCCCTACCTTAAGTAATTTCTAAGGTAGATTCATTAATGATTTGTTTCTTTAGTGAATATTTTATTATGTGTTTTAATTAATCCTAAGTTTAGATTTACTCTAAATAAACCTATTCAATAAGAAAGGCATCTTAGGATTAGTTAAGGTGAATTACTATCATATAACACAACCATTTTTTTCTTTCCACCATGTATACCATGCATATGAATAATCCTAAGCATAGCTATACATGCAATGCAAATCTTGGCAGACCTTGATGATGAATGCTAAGAGTTATTTTTTAAGAAAATTTGGATATTCCATGAATGCATGTTTTTATTAAGTAAAAAAGATGGATTCCTTATCCATTAACAAAATGCACATCCACATGTATAAAAGACATAAGTGAGTATGACGCCATTATTTTCTACACTAGGGGTGTAAGGTACAAGACCTACTTGGGGCTACTTAATGCCTCCCGACCCCGAGATGTCCAGACTAATATACCACTTTTCTTAAATATATGTGAATGTACAAAAAGAATCAAATGGAAGAGGAATTATGCAAAAGATTTTTGTTTGATTTGGTTATGCAATTTTCATGTGCAAATATGAGAGTCCTTGTTAGGTTATAACATAGAAGTGCATAGGAATAGATTTATTCAAATGTTATGTTCTTTTCAAATGAACTATACACTTTGCAAATCCTATCTAAATCTAGGTTAAGAGAAGAGAAGAAAATCACATATAGCACATCTTATACTATAATCACATGCAAGCTTATAAGTACTTATAAGTAGCATCACTTCATTTATAATCTTTGGTTTATAGGTTTTAAAATAATTTTGGTTTAATAGTGATAACACACCCATATTCTTAACTTTAGCCAAAATATGCAATTTGGCATAAAAGGAAACATTTTATTTAATTTAATTTTTCAAAAGATATGAAATGATTTCATATGACATACAACATTTAGCATGCTTGGAAAGAAATAAAGAGATGTAAGCATATGACTTCATTCACTAATTAATTCTAAGGACAATCCTATAAGATAAGATTATTCAAAGTGAGTCAAAATTTTTAAAGAGAATTATTTATTATTATTTTTTTAATTTGTTTTGAATTAGGAAATGTGAAAAGAGTTTGCTGGTCTTAACCTACTTTCCCTATGTATGAATCGATTTAGTTTAATTTTAGAATAATTAGATTTATTTTATATTTTATTTAGATTAAGGTGTGAATTAAGTTCATTATTTACCTACATCACTTTAACATAATTAAACAAATAAAGCCAACATATGATATGCAATCACATAGAATTTAAATTAGCAATGCACCTAAGAAATAAAGGGGCCTAATGCAATTGGCTTTCAATTATTGATTAATTAAGTTAAATGGTTTTCATTAAGTACTTTCATAACCTTCCCATACATGTGGGTTGGATCTGATTTTCTAAAACTTACCTTAGGCTCTTGAACACAAGGATCTACCCAACAAGAGATTGATTAACCCGTTGATTTTGAAAGTTTGATTAGACTAATTAAGTAGATCATTAGCAGATTAATCTTTAATTATATTTGGATTAAGGAAGAAAGGGGCTTTAGGGAATAACTCAGGGAAAATATCCCAAACCCATTCCATAAACCTCCCCCTTGAGTAAATAATGCTTAATTATCTCAATTAAGGGATTAAATCACTGTTCACATGGTTAATTTCTCTTAATTACCTTAAGGGAGTGATTAAGGGTTCATTAATTAATTTCCATAATTAACTCATTAATAAATTCTAAGAAAATTAAGGAGATAGAAGTCCCCCTTCTAAACATGTCTGAGAAACTTGGGATTAATTAATGAAGTAATTACAAAGTAATTAAGATAATTAAATTTTTATTTAAACCTTAATTAAGGAAATTTCACTATTTAAAATCAATTGGAAATAATTTTATTGGATTCCCCTTTAAAATACCTTTAAGATGAGCCATCATTTATATTTTTTGGATTTTCCTACAGTTAATTATGATTTTATGAAGGTTCAATGATTAAACGATAATTAAATAGCCTAATTAAATAACTAATCCCGTCGGCTCCACATGGACTGCTGACGCGATACACTTTCCATGTGGTGCCTCGGGATTGGCTATTTAAGTTATCACATCGTGCACCACATCAACTGGCGGTGCATGCGCTTTATCCATGGGCCATTTGATCTAAGATTGGACAGCCATGATTAATCCCACGGTTATAAAGTATTTAAATCAGGGATCTAATGTGATTTAAATGGATCTGTCCATCCAAAACATGCGGGATGGGTGGCCCATGATTCATCCTTTAAGCTGAATTGAGGTATCCATGGCTATTTGATGAGCTCACTAAGCTGATTAGGCTAGGATTTACCCCACACCATCAAGAGGTGTAGGGAAGAACATCCAACAGCTATAATTCAATGGGGTTACAATTCTCTTTACATAAGACCAAGCAATTTTTAATTTAAGATCTGTTTTCAGCTATACCTCATCGGAGGCTATCACCAAGCTTAACAGGGAGGTAGCTTCGCAAGCTCTATTGAAAGTCTCAAGCTTCAATTTAAAGTGAGTTGCACCAAGGCTCCTCCAATGGCTTGAGCTTTGATAAGTCCCCTTCCGTGGCTTGGAGACTTAGAAACACTTTGGGTGAGCTCATTAGCTCCCTTGATGGTTCTTGCAAGTAAATTTGGGTTTAGTGGAGAATTACAAGTTGGAATTTCTTTCCATGTTTAGCTTTGAAGAAAATCAAGAAGAAATTGGAATGAGCTTGGGAATGCTTGCAAGACTTGGAGAAGCTTAGTTTTTTCTGGGCTCAATAAATTTAGTGTGTATGGTAGTTAGAATGAAATATATCTCCCCTCCTCATATGACCGAGAACCATCTTGCTATTTTTGATCAATTGCTTGGATTGAATGGTTTTTTTAGGCTGTTAGGGATTCCATGTGCTTCATTTTTGGCAAAGGAGTGGAGGAGAGGAAGTGCACATGTGTTAAATGAGTGTATGTGGTGAACAAAGTAGAGAATTTTTGTTAGAGGGGTCGGTTTGGCCATGGGTTGGGCTTTGGCTGACTCAAACCCATTGAGTCATGTGCACCACCCTCATTGGTGTCCAAATGGTCGACTAGGAGGATGCCAAGTGGCCTTGAGAAAGGATTGGCCTAATTCCAAGTGGATTTTGCCATGGGTTACCCTTTGACCTAAGGGTAAAATGGTCATTTGGCCTTGATTTTGATTTGGACAGATTTGAAATAATTCAAAAGTGGGTTGGGCCAACTTTCAAGTGATTTGGAGTTCCTTTGGTTTGAATTGGTTCAATTTGACCTATTTAGGTCAAAATGGGTCAACTAGGGTTAGGTTGACCAATTGGTCAAATTGGGTCAAACCATGGGTTAGTCAAGTTAATTATTTGGATGGGTGTCATTGATTTGGTTCAATTTGGTTTATATTTGGTTTTGGTTCATTTGAGTTCATTTAGGTCAAATGGGTCAAGTTGACTAATTTGACCTATGTGACCCAATTGGTTAGTCATGGGTTGTTTTAGGCTTTGTTGATTATTTCAAATGTGAAAGCTTTGGTTTCAGTAAATTTTGGTTTGGTTTGATTTCAAGTTGATTTAACCTTTTAGGTCAAGTTGGGTTCATGGTCAATTGGGCTAGGTTGGATATAGTTAGCCAATTAAGGCTTTGGTCAAGTTCAACCACTTTAGAATGAATTTGACCCATTGGTTGTAATAAATTTGTCTTAGATCAAGATTTAACTCATTTTTTTCTTTTTAGGTCAAGTTGTGTCAACTTGGGTCAAGTGGCCAGTTGGGCTATGTTTGGCTCAATTGATACCTTGATCATTTTCAATCATTGATTTTGGATTAGATTAGATTAATGGTTTCAATCAATTTGGCCTATAATGGATTTTGGCTAGTTTGGGTTTCATTTTGGTTAAGTGTTAACTTGGTCAATGGTTTTTTGACTTTGAACAATTTTAGTGATTGATCATCCGGATGATTATTGCTAACAATGTGAGGCTTAAATGATTTAATTCAATCCAATTTGGGTTGGATTAAAATTGGCTCAAATTGTGCTTTAGGTCACTTTGGGTTAAGTGAGCCTAAATGGGTTAGTTGACTTGATCAAGGCTTGATTCAAGTTTGGTTGAACTCACATATGGACTTATGATGGAAATATAAATTTAATTGCAAGTGATTTGGAGTCAAATGAGTTTTGGTTCATTTGACAATTTCATATCAAAATGAACATGGGTTTGATTTGGGTTGGTTTGATTTTGGTTTGGTGATTGAAGTTTATGTTTATATTTGGATTCATGATTGAAGGATTGATTATTTGAAGAGAAAATCCAAGGGTTTGGATTGATTTGAGAGTGATTTGGCTAAGTTCAAGAATTTCACTTAAAAGGGTATAAGTTGGATTTTGGTTTGATTTGGATTTGAGTTTTGAATTGGTTTAGGTTATTTGAATTTATATTTCATTTATATTTGTGAATATAAATGAGAATATAAATAGGTTAGGAGTAAATCGTTTGAGTTGGAATTGATTTGGATTTGTTTGTAGGAGTTCAAGATTTTGACTTGAAAGAGTATATGTTGGATTATTGGTTGGATTTTGGGTTTAGTTTTGAATTTATTTTGGTCATTTGAATTTATATTTCATTTATATTTGTGAATATAAATGAGAATATAAATGGGTTATGAGAAAATCTTTTGAGTTGGAATTGATTTGGATATGGAATTTGGGCTAAGTCCATAAGATCAAATCAAAGGGCTTAGGAAAGATTTTGGGATTTGAATTTGATCATGGGTTTCAATCATTTGATTTGGAATTGATTGATGATTTGAAAAAAAAATTCAATTTAGTTGGAATTGATTAAAGATTTAGATTTTATTTGAGCTTAGAATTGGTTTGAATTTAGAATTGATTTGAATTTGGAATTGATTTGAATTTGGAATTGATTTGAATTTGAAATTGATTTGAATTTGGAATTGATTTGAATTTGGAATTGATTTGAACTTGGAATTGACTTGAATTTGGAATTGATTTAAATTTGGAATTGATTTGAAAGAAGGAAGCAAGGGTTTAGTTCAAGCTATAGGGTAGGAAAGTTTTCCTAATACCCCTAAGGCATAACCTATTCCTATGACTAACTCTTCTAAGTCTCTAGGGTTAGGTTAAGTGTTCACCTAATCACTAGAAGTATCTTAAGACTAAGGAACTCTTAGTGTTTAGAGTAGTCCTATGTCTAAGATGGAGAAGTTGAGAGCTCACTCCAAAAGTGAGGTCAACATGCTTGTACATGCTTTGAGGGCTTCCTTAACTACCAAACTATCAACATTTTGTGAGGAAAGTGGAGTTACAGATAAGGTTCCCATCTGATGCCTAACAATTTCATGTAATAAAGACTTTGATACACTCATGCTTTGCTTGGTGATCCAGTCTTCATCCTCTGTCTGGCTCAAATGTCACCTCGAATGGGATCTACTATCGAGAAGAGACGGTGTTAACTATATAAGACTCATCCTCTGAACAAGATTCTAAGTCTATGTAGATAGCATGTGTACTCCTGGATGCTAGAACGAATCTTCTGGTAGGTGGTAAGTATGGAGGGCTTCTTCCCCTTTGACTCCCTCTGGACTTACCTCTTCCTCATTTTGGTGGAGGTTGTGTGATCCTCCCTACTTGTTTGAATGGAGTAACAAACTATGGGTAGAATCTAATCTCAGGCTCTACTTTCTCCCGAAGGTGTTCTTCTCACTCTCTTCTATTTTCATTTTCACTTTCTTTTTCTTTCTCTTTCTCTTTTATTTCTTTCTTTTCTTTTTCTTTTTCATTTTGACTAAGGTCATGAGAGAAGACATTTTATTTCTTAGGGAGGGAATAAGCCGCATCCTCATATATCTCTCGACTCATGAATGCTTTGAGATCCCCTTACATAATACTCAATTTCACCACTTAGGAACTTGATTCACTGATGTAGAAAGGATGGAACCATATTATTTTCATGTATCCATGGTCTCTCAAGCAAAGCATTGAAAGATGTCTCGAAATCTATTATGTGAAACTTGGCTTCCGTCCAATCTTGTATCTCTAAACACTATGGAGCACCTCTCGCCTTGTTCATTGAATCCTTTCAACATCATTCTCTCTGCTTGGAGTTTAAGATGTTGATCCTCATGTATTCAATGGTTCTTAGACTCATAATGTTCATTGATGCACCTGGATCAACTAGAACTCTAGATAGCTTGAATCTGCCAACATCCACTATAATGTAGAGGGGACGGTTCGATCATCCCTAGAAGTAGGTCTTCATCTATGAATGTAACTCCTAGGTCTTCTTCTCAGAAACATGCCTCCTCTCTAGTATCGGTCAACTAAGCTAAGCATATTTCTGGATCAAGCAAAGCATGACTCTTTCACCTCTTTGGATAAAATAAGGGCATCATATGTGCTTAACTTAGTTGGTGATGGAGGTGAGCATTCTTTCTTTTGATGAGATTGAGAGAACTTGGGTATTGGAGGTGAAGGAAGAAGATATGTTAAATAACTAGTGCTCCCACCAAGGATTGCCAAGGTTTGGCCACCAAGCTCTCAAACCAAAGAACAATTAAATAATTTGTAATTGCCAAAAGATATCCTTCATTCTAGTAAGGGGGCTATTTATAGCCATTACAAGCATCTTTCAAAAGAAAAGAATTCAAAACATGGAGGGAAAGGTGGGTGGCCAGATTAATGTGAAGCATTAAATTTCCTCATTATTTTATGTCATCCACCCATTTCACATCCTATTATTTTATGTGGATTCAACCACCTCACATGTCATACTTTGAATTTTTAAATGCAAAATTTCAAACATCGAGTTTCTAGAAGAAAATTAAAAATTTCATAAATAAAAAAGATATAATTTTCTTGGGCTATGCCTTCTTCTTTGTTGAATTTTCTTGGGCTTTAGCTTGAGATCTTGTAAATAGACCTTGAGCTCTAATTTTTGGATCCTCATGATATTCTACATCAACTCCCATGGGCTCAATTGAACTCAGCTCTGTAGAGTTGAAATCTATGAAGTCTTCTACTAATTGTGGGGCTAATGTCTCAAAATCTGTACGGGTCAACCATGTGTCTTTAGCTGGTGACTTATTCTTCCAACGATCTAGAAAATGATATTCATAAGCTGGATTAATGGGTGCTTCCTCGGTGATAATATAGTCAACTTCAAAGGAAGAGGGCTGCAATACTTGTTATATCTCCTGCAAAAAAGTTAGAATGAATAAGTGGAGGTTTGCTAATTCCTTCATATGATAGAATATCTTCAATATTAATAACTGGATGAACAAGCATATCAGCAGGCAAATCAAGGTGATAAGCATTAGTTCCAATTTTCTTAAGAGTTTTAAATGGACCACAAGCTCTTGCATGTAATTTCTTATATCTAATGGTTTGATAATGCTCAGGTCGAATGTGAATCAATGCATAATCACCTTCTTTATATTCTTTCATTGAATGATTATGATTTGCCTTAGAAGCATAGTTTTCATTACTTATAGTAATTTACTTTCTTATATCTTTATGGAGGCTTTAAAAATCTTTAGCAAATGAGAATGTTGCATCATAAAATATATGAGATGGTAGGTTTGCTAAGTCTATTGGCCGTCATGGGTTTTGACCATAGACTATCTCAAATGGTGATTTTTTGTAGTTCTAGAAATAGTACTATTATAGGCAAATTATGAGATTGATAAATGTAAATCCCAATTTCCTAAACTTTTACCTATTAAGCATCTAAGAAAATTTCTTAAGGTATGATTAACTACTTCAATTTGTCCATCAATTTATGGTTGAAAGGTAGAAAAAATTTTTAATTTGGTACCTAATAATTTCCATAATAATTTTCAAAAATATGAAAAAAACTTAACATCTCTGTTAGAAACAATGGTTAAAGGGAGACCATGGAGTCGCTATTTTCTTAAAAATAATTTGGCTATATAAGTATAAGCATCATTTTTTTGAACAAAGTAAGAAATGAGCCATTTTGAGAACCTATCCACTACAACAAAAAAATACTATCATGTCCTCGAGCTATCCTAGGTAATCCTAGACTAAAATCCATTGATAGGTCTTCCCAAGGCCTATAAGGAACAGGTAAGGCAATGCATTTTCCAGACCTTTGTTTGATAGTTTTAGCCCATTTACAAGTTAAACATTGAGCCACTAATTTCTAAATATCTCATTTTAATAAAGGCCAATAAAATCTATTTTTTAATAAACATATGGTCGTATCCTTTCCAAAATGACCAGCTACACCCCAACATGTAGCTCAATGATAAAGAATTCTCTAAGAGAAGATCGAGGAATGCATAGTTGATTTTCGTTATCTAAATATCCATTTGTTATGAAGAATGTCCCTTGTAAAGTTATTGATTTATCTAGGTATTCAAGATAAATTAAGTGAAAGTCACGGCACACAATATGATCATCTTTAATTCTATTAAATCCTAGGATTCTCAATTCTAAAGAGAAAATTATTAAGTTTACCCTAAATAAAGCATCAACATGTTTATTATCAATTTGAGGCTTATGCTTTAGAATAAAATAGTAATCTTGTAAAAATTCAACCCATTTTACATGCCGATGACTTAATTTTCATTGAGTATTAATGAATTTAAGGCATGATGATCAAAATTAAGTATAAATTCTCTATGTAAGAGATAGTGTCGCCAATACCTTAAGGATTGAATTACAGCATAAAACTCTCTATCATAAGTGGAATATCATTGTTTTGCTTCATTTAATGTTTCACTAAAGAATGTTATAAGATGATTCTCTTGACTTAAAATTCCACCTATCCCAATTCTTGAAGCATCACATGTCACTTCAAAGGCTTTAGAAAAATCAGGAAGCTTAAGGATTGGTGCACAAGTGATAATAACTTTAATTTGCTATAAAGCCTTTTGTGCATTAGAAGTCCAACAAAATTTATCTAATTTTAGTATATCAGTTATCGGAGAAACTAGTGGTACTTAAATTCTTGATAAATCTCCAATAAAAAGCACTAAACCATGGAAGCTTCTAACTTCAGTGAAACTTTTAGGTGATGGACAATCTAAGATTTCTTTCACTTTAGAAGGATCAGGTTTAATTCTAGTAGTGGATATAATAAAGCCTAAAAGGATTACCACAGCTTGAAAAAAGAAACACTTTTTAAAATTAATGTATAATTTCTCTTGTCTAAGTATTTCAAAGACTTTTTGTAGGTGTTGTAGATGCTCATTTTCACTTGGACTAAAATCAGAATATCATCAAAATACACCACCAAAAATTTATCTATATATGGTTTAAGAATAATATTCATTAATCTCATAAATGTGCTTGGAGCATTTGAAAGTCCAAAGGGCATGACAAGCTATTCATAAAGTCCATCAGGGGTCTTAAAACCTATCTTCCACTCATCTCATGATCTAATCCGAATTTGATGATATCCACTTTTTAGATCAATCTTTTAAAAAAAATTTCCTCTTGAGATTAAATCTATCATATCATCTAATCGGTGAATAGGAAACCTATATTTGATAGTAATTTTATTTATTGCTCTACTATCAACACATTTTCCATGTTCTATCTTTCTTTGGAGTTAATAATGCTGGGATAGTACAAAGGCTAAGACTTTCTTGGATAAAACCCTTTTTTTAATAATTCCTCAACTTGTATTTTAATCTCAACATGCTCGGTAAGGTTCATCCTATAATGTCGAAGATTAGGAAGTTGAGAACTGGGTAAGAATTCAATAGCATGTTGAATGTCTCTTAAAGGAGGTAGCTCATAAGGAAGCTCATTGGGTGTAATATCTTTAAAATCATAAAGAAGAGAAGAGACCACAATAGGTATGTGAGTCTCATTAGAGTCTGGTATGACTTCTTTTACATGTAATATGTGAAGAAGAAATGGATCAAAAAATTCTTTTCGTAAAACTCCAAAACCTATTATTTCTATCTTTGGGGTAAAAGAAGGAAGAGTAGATGTTTTAAAGTAAGAATCATAAGTGATAGTATTAAGCATAATAGTAAGATTTTCTATAATAATTAATTGAAGTTTGGCATTTTTCTTCAATAGAGGCTTAGGTTGCAAGTCAGAAGTTGTTTTATGTGGTGTTATCAAGAGTGTTTTTTCTATTGGCTTTATTGGTAAGAGTTTAATAATCTTATTATTATGTTTAAATCATATAACCAAGGTCGTCCTAAGAGAATATGAGAAATGTCCATAGGGAGAACATCACACCAAATTTGATCCTCATAGCTTCTTATTTTAATTGGAACTAAACATCGATTGGTGATGGGAAGAGATGTATGCATTTATCCAAATAACATGAAATGGTTTGTGAGGTTCGATTTTAGGTTAGCTGAGTTAAGGTGTTCATTGAAATGACATTCATAAAACTTTCTCCATCTATAACTAACCTACATCTCTTTTATTACACAAACATACATGCTAAAATATTCTTTCTCCTACAATTTTGTGCCTCATTTTAATTATAGTAAAACATCTCATCACATTAACAGGGTCATCGCTAATTCCATTCTTCATCGAGTAATGGGGTTTCATCATAAACTTCTTCTAGATTATCATCTAATGGGTTTTAACTTCTTCTAAAAATATGATTTGAGCTTTACATTGATTTTGCATATGACCCTTTTATGACATTTAAAACATATTACTTCGGTGCTCTTAGAGCTCCCTTCAATTGAAGTTTTAGGAAAAGGGTTCATTTGGATGGGTGGGTTTAACATTAAATCTATGGGATAAAATGGACTTAACTTTAGTTTTAGAGATGAAAATAGATTTCTTTTGTTGTTCAACCAATAATGCATAATGAAATGCATCCTCTAAAGATTGTGGGTCAAATAATTTAACTTCATTTCTAATGTCAGTCCTAAGTCTAATAATAAATTTATTAGCTAATTTCAATCCTTATCAGTACAATCAGTTCTAGAAACTAGATCTTAAAAAATATTCAAGAATTTAGTTACAAGATGATTACCTTATCTCAAAGTTAATAATTGACTATGTAGCTTCTTATCATGATGCCTAGGACAATACTTTGCTCATAACATTTCTTTCATTTCTATCCAAGTGAGGTTTGTCTTTCCTAATATTTATTCATTGGCTAAAGTATTTATCCAATAAATTTTAGCATGTCCTATCAATTTTATTTTAGCAAAAGTAACTCTTTGATAATCATACATTTTATACCAATAAAAAAAGTCATCCATTTGAACCAACAATCAAAAAAATTTATTTAGCTTATGTATACCATCATAAGTTGGGGCTTCTACTTTAACTCTTCAAGATGGGTCATTAGAGTCTTCTATAGTCTTAAAAATAATTTTTCCCCTTCCACCATTTCTATCAATTGATGGTATTCCAAGTGGTTGGTTTTCTCTATGGTTTGGATATGAATCTTCTTCATATATCCCTATTCTATTAGTATGAGAGGAGTTAGCACTCTATTATTTTATAGATGAGCTATAAGAGTTTGTTTAAGTTCTTGCATTTGATTCTTACTTTTTTTTAAATATTTATTGAGTTTTAATTCATTATCATGGATTCTAAGATCTAAGGCATCAACTAATTAGTCAACTAACTTGATAGATTTTGGTGCCAAGATTTTTTTTTTAAAAATAAAGATATATGAAAATAATAATGAAAGTGATAAAATAAACAAGTTTAATATATTTGTGCAATCAAAGTGAAATTTTAAGAGAACTTCCAAGTGAGCAAGAGGATGTCAAGACAACTTAAATTCCAAGCTTTCTACATTATCAATAAATTTTAGCTTCCATAATCATTTAACACATTTATATTATTATGCATGCATATTTTTTTTTTTTAAATTCAAAAAAAAGTACTCAAATTATGTTTTTTCTTAAGAAAGCAAGTTATCATAAGTTAATCAAAGAAACTTATTAACCATAAATAATAACAAAGATAATAAAGAAAGTAATTAGATTTTGATTTTGCAGAATTCTAGGTTTTTTAGGGTGAAGCACCAAGACAACTTAAATTCCAAGCTCTTCTGGACAATTTAGGTCATTTCGACAAGTTCTATTTAGCTTCCATAATCACCGTGTTTAACACATTTATATTATTATGCATGCATATTTTTTATTTTTTAAATTCAATGAAAAAAGTATCAAATTATCGTCTTTTTTCTTAAGAAAGCAAGTTATCATAAGTTAATCAAAGAAACTTTTAAAATTAACCATAAATAATAACAAAGATAATAAAGAAAGTAATTAGATTTTGATTTGCAGTAATGTCTAGGTTGTTTTTAGGGTGAAGCACCAAGACAACTTAAATTCCAAGCTCTTCTTAGACAATTTAGGTCATTTCGACAAAGTTCTATTTAGCTTCCATAATCACCAGGTTTAACACATTTATATTATTATGCATGCATATTTTTTTATTTTTTTAAATTCAATGAAAAAAAGTACTCAAATTTATCAAGCCTCTTTTTTTCTTAAGAAAGCAAGTTATCATAAGTTAATTAAAGAAACTTTTAAAATTAACCATAAATAATAACGAAGATAACAAATAAAGTAATTAGATTTTGATTTGCAGTAATGTCTAGGTTGTTTTTAGGGTGAAGCACTTCCTCACTAAGGTGCTCTATTAATTTTTCTTTTGGGGGAGGGGGTGGTGCACAAGTTCATACATTTAGAAAATGGCTAAAATATATAATAGAGGTTACTAATTAAAATATTATGCTATCACCATAAACCTGTAAACAATATATATCTTTCCAAGCTACTAATATGTATTTAAACTATCATATAAAAGAAAATTAATTAACCTTACAAGTCCAAGAAAAACTCACAAGTTTGAAGACAAGTCCACCACTCGAGATGCTCCTTTTGTTGAAGCAAACTTTTGACCAAATTTGCTCCTTTCAAGCTTCGCTTTGATACCAAATTTGATGGAGGTGGACATTCTTTCTTTTTATGAGATAGAGAGAGCTTGGGTATTGGAGGTGAGGCAAGAAGATATGTTATAAAACTATTGTTCCCACCAAGGATTGCCAAGGTTTGGCCACCAAGCTCTCAAACCATAAGAATAATTCAATAAATTATAATTTTCAAAAGATCTCCTTCATTCTAGTATGTGGGGGCTATTTATATCCATTTCAAGTATCTTTCAAAAGAAAAGAATTCAAAATATGAAGGGAAAGGTGGGTGGCCACATTAATGTGAAGCATTAAATTACCTCATTATTTTATGCCATCCATCCATTTCACATGATATTATTTTATGTGGATTTAACCACCTCACATGTCATGCTTTGAATTTTTAAATGCAAAATTTTAAACATAGAGTTTCTAGAAGAAAATTAAAAATTACATAAATAAAAAAGATAAAATCATAAAATGGGCCTTAGCAGGCTAATGGGCTATGTCTTCTTCTTTCTTGAATTTTCTTGGGCTTTAGCTTGGATCTTGTAAATGGACCTTAAGCTCTAATTTTTGGATCCTCATGATGTTCTACATCAGTTGGCAATTTTATAAGGTGTGCGAGGATGTTGTAGTTAACCTTGGGATGGTCCTCCATAAGGATATCCATAAGTGGTGCATCTTGTGGAGGGGCTATATGTTCACTAGAACCAATGACCTATTTACCCTTATCTTGAGGTGCTACCCTCGGAGGTAGAACTTTGCCACTACGGAGGTTGACATTAGTGACTTCTTGGGAAGAGCATGTGGAAAGTTCTACCTGATCATCTGGTTTACCTACCACTTCTCCTAAAGGATCCTCAGTCGAATGACTCTAAATAAATCTCAAGTGGAGATCCCAGATGATTCAGAAAAGTTGGTCCTCCATAAACATATCCATTTGTGGAGGATCCTGTGGAGGGCCTATCTGCTCACTGCAACCAATGACCTATTTACCCTTATCTTGAGGTTCTACCCTAGGAGGTAGAACTTTATCATTATGGAGGTTGACTTCAGTGACTTGTTGGGAGGAGCTTGTAAGTTCTACCCGCCATTGGAACCGGAGCTATTTTACCTTTATCCTGGTGCTACCCTAGGAGGTAGAACTTTGGCATTGTGGAGGTTGACTTCAGTGACTTCTTGAAATAAGGAGCTTATGGAAAGTTCTGCCTACTTATCAGGTATACCTATAGCTTCTCCTAAAGGATTATCGGAGTCCGATGACTCCAAATCAATATCAAGTGGAGAACACATATGATTCATAAAAGGGAAATCCATTTTGAATCGGAGTGGGATTTAAAGAATTATTTAAGTTATTATTGTTATGACTTGGAGAGCTTTCAATTGGAATAAAATCACTGAGATCATCAAAAGTAGAGAGGATGTAAGTGGAATTGATCTTCTTCATTGATTTCTTTAATTTTGGCGATGGTACATGATAAAAATCAAGTAAAGTAAGTGGTATGAGGGGTTTGGTGCCCTCATTCGCTGATATAATTCTCATGCTGGAGGTGGAAGAGCTAGTACAAGTAGTAGCTGCAATGATGGAAGGAAGAGTGCTGGACTCGAATGGTGGTTGTGCTGTGGATCTATCCAGGGCAAGTGAATGCTACTATTGCTGATGGGTTTCTACCCTCCCCGAGTTGTCCTTCACAATTGGTAGACCTTCTTTGATGTTGGAGGTCTGAGCTGAGTCAGGCACCTGTAGAGAAAGTTTTTTGATTTTAAAAATTAATTTTTTTAGAGGTATGGGATAAAGAGATATGCCAACCTTCTTTTATCTTAGGAGGACCAGAAGTATCCCCAAAGATTACTTTGATAGAACTAGAAGGTTGCTCAACTAAATATTCCTTAGGGATAACTATAGCTTCTGACTTGTAGCTACACTCAAGACAATCCTTAAAAGATAAATAATCCTCTAAGATATGGCCTAGCATGTGGTGGTAGGGGATCATCACTCTTGCCCACTTCCTTGACTTTCTAGGCTCTAGTGAAAATCGGCTTCTTAAAAGGTTCTTAAAATCTTCATGACTACCTTGTTGAATGAGTATGGCTTGTTGAGTTTATCAGGAAGAGTATATGAAAAGTAGCTACCTAAAGGCAAATGCCGTAGGTAATGGTGGTGGCCATTGTGGTGATCGAGGTAGTGAAAGAAGAGGTAGCAGTGGAGGCTACTGGACTTGAGACCTCTCAAATTATGCTCAGACTGGCTACATCCCCTTATTAACTACCACTACAATCCTTAGCTTCTTCTCAAAGACCTTTTGAGGCTTGGGCTTAGATGACTAGTCTGAGAAGGGTAATTGTTTGGCTTTCTCTTGTATGTTAGCCATCTTGTTGATTAATTTCTTAAATGTCTTAATGGTAAAATTTTTGAGTAGAAGGTGACCAGGCCATGGATATTCTTGAGTAGAAACTCAATGGCATGCTGCTCTTCCAATTGTGATTTGCATTTTATTCTTAAGTTCCACCATCTAAAAATATAATCAACAATGGTCTCATTTGATTTTATTTTTCAATAACAATATCTTCTATAGTTACCCTTTGCTAAGCTCCTATAAACCTCTTGATGAAGATATGCTCTAACTCTATGAAAGACTTCACCAGACTATTGGGCAGTTTGATGTACCTATCAAATGTGACCCCTGAAAGGCTACTGATAAACTGCCAAAAAACTAATTCATCACTACCACTAGCATTGCAACAACTGGCTTGGAGATGTGCTATGTACTGCCTTCGGTTCCCACTACCTTACAAAGCTTTAAAGGATGGTGGCAGAAAACCCTTGGGATATTAAACTACATCAAATTCCTCCGGGTAGGGTCTACCCTTTGGAATAGCTCAGCTCCCTTGGGCTTATGGCAACGCTTCCTTCACTTGTTACTCCACCATTTGTTTAATGTCATTTTCATGCATGGAGGTGCTATTAGTGACCTTCTATGCAAACTACTAGCATCCTCATCCATAGGAAAATTCTTGAGGTGATCTAGGTTATATACTAACTCAGGCCGATCGACCTCCATAGGGGAAGGTTATAAAACTTGGGCTTGGTTCTGCAAGGCTAAGACCACTACCATCAACTCGTCCACTCTTCTCTCCATCCTATTGATCTGATCATCTTTTTTCTTGATTTGTTGGAGGAGGCATTGAGTTGAGTTCAATGCCTCACCTTCCTTAACTACAACGATTTTTTGGCTAGGCTGTTCTTTATGCAAGGATCCTTGGGTATCTACCATGTGGATTTCTGCTAAGTCATCTAATATGTCATCCTCATCGACAATGAAATCAATGATACCCTCCTCTTGGTAGGACTGATCATCCTCGACTATCTACCTCACCGTGACACGATAGTCCTCCAAAATATCATCCAAAGATTGGTCATCCATCCGATCTAGTGCTACTGAAACATAAGCTTACTTGTGACTAACCACTAGACTGAGCTCTATAGAAGTATTGCACTGAATGGTCTGTACATTAGGAAGATTACTGCATTGTCCCAACCATTTGCAGTGTATGAGACACTAGCTAGAAAAATTATAGTTAGGAGTTATTAATTGGGGTAGAAAAATTATTTTTTTCTTAAAGAGCCTAACACATTCATACGACACATTCAAACATCAAGCTTAATAAACTATGAAGAAAATGCAATTTCTATTGCACAATCTAAACATAACAAGCAAACATGTATAGATTTTATAAAAGAATAAAAGGCCAATGCGGTTGAGTACCACCGTACACCCTAAAAAAGAGAAAAATTGGGTAGCCAAGCTCTACCCTTATACAACCCGGATTATAAAAGAATATTATAATTGAAATTGAATAGATGCTATGGGGATCTTCATTTTTTATTCTTCCTTCTCCCTTTTGATTTGATTTGCTCCAAGGCTTCACAGGGCATCCCAGGACTTTGCTTTTTAGCCACTGCTCATCTTAAGCCTCATGGCACTAATCCTAATTCCTATTGAAAAATTACATATTTGAAAATTTAAAATCTAACTACACCTATAAAATAGGTGTTAACTGAATATACATACAAACCCAAGAAGTTATATTTTGAAATTTGGACTTAACACCCTACACATGGGTTACCAAGCCTACCTGTCCTAACATGGATTATGCTTAGGGGAATAAGCAACCTGCAAGCAAAAGCAGTTATGTTTATTTTAGTGGCCCCATTAGCATAATCCCTTATAGAAAGCAATGTTAGGCTAACAACGACTTAACATCCAGTCTACAAACAATAATCCTAACATCCAGTCTAAAATATTACAACATAAAATAAAACACAATATCATTACATACATCATCCTAACATAAAGCTAAAAGTGGTGACCTAGCATTCTAATGTGGTGCTTAGACTTATGGGCTATTTAGTTGGTTGAAAAAGGAATGCAGTGTAAAAGGAATGTAGTGTAAAAGGAATTCTATGTAAAAGGATTACTTTTCAATTGTTTGGTTGAGAGTTTTACAAATTCATGACTTTGATATTTTCTATTTGGTTGAAAAAATATAATGTAAAGTATTTTGAAGTTTTGCCATGGATGGATGTGGATGGTGGTGGTGGTGCTACATGGTATGGCGTGAGGGAGCGGGTGGCTAAATCGATGGGTTGCCGGTGGGTGTCGGGGTATGGCAATAATCGATCACTTTACATTGGCCGGTGTATTTGGAATTCTCCCAAATCGGGCAAATTCCAAATACACCAAAAATGGCCTTTGTAATGTATTTGGAATACATTACATTACATTTGAAATTTACTTTACTTCAAACCAAACACCAAAAAAGTTAAAATGCATGCATTTGCTTTACATTGCATTCCAAATGCAGGCAACCAAACAGTCCCTTAGTATGGTATGCCTTAACTAGGCTTTGGAATTATAATTATCTAAGTTTGGGCTTATTTAAATTAACCATGAAGGATGGGTTCACTTTAAATTGTTAGGAGGAATTGCGTAATTTAATTTATATATTTGTTTTGTTTCATTTGATATTTACTTAGCATCTAAGCATTATAAAGAGAAGAAATAGGCATAACTTCTTTCATCCCTACCTTAAGTCATTTTCTAAAACATGTTGTTGTAATTTTGGTTTTCTTTAGTGAATGATTTATTAAGTGTTTTATTAATTCTAAGTTTGGGCTAACCTTAAAGGATCTTATTCAATGTGAAAGGCTTCTTAAGATTAATGTAATTAAATTGCCATCATATAGAATATGTTGCACCATTCCTTTTCATCATCAATAACATGCATATGATTTTAAACTTAACATACTGATACATGCAATATATTTGACACACTAAGATGATTATGAATTCATATGTATTTTTGGTAGAAAGGTGGAATTTCACTTTAGTTAAATGCATATACACATGTATAAACATTTTAAGCAAGTACGTGTGTTATTTAAATCAGGGAAGTGAGATAATCTAAGACCTCCTTAGGGCTACTTAAAGCCTCATTTTCCTGGGATGTCTAGACTATATACTTGCTATTTTAAATACATATGAATGTACATACAACTATTCGGATGAAAATCATGCAAAAGATTGTATTTCTGTGACCTATTTACATATGCAAAGTAAAGTTCTATCAAAATTATAGTACAAGTATATATATTAATGAAATTAAATAAGTACATGCCTTTGTTAATTAGGGAAGTGAGGTAATCTAAGACCTCCATGGGGATACTTAAAGCAACGTATTCCTGGATTATATAGACTATATACTTATTACCATTCAAACCTATGTAAACCTATGCATGAATCGTAAAGATAAAATAATGCTTTAACATGTTTAGGTTATAAACACATATAAGTCATATGTAATATTCATAGCTAATATTAATTTAAGTTTTTATTTTTAATTTTGAAAATAGTTTTGAGATTTATTAGTGATAATAGCCACATATATAATAGGATTAATTCAACACATGCAACTTTACATAAGTACATTCATTTGATGATTTGATTTGAAAGTATGAATGCATGATATCAAATGATATACAAAATTTATAATGATTGGAAATGAATGATTGCACACTTCCACATAATTCATTCAGCTACACTAATTCCCAAAGGCAATAAGGTTGGATAAAATCATCTAAGGAAAGCTAAGGCTTCTTACAAAGTTTGAATTTGGATTTGAGTTATTAAACTCAAAGAGGAGGAATAATATTTATTGTTTTTACCCCATCCCATGTTGATGATTTAATATATTTAAGAAGAAATAATTAAGTGGGTTTTATAAATTAATAAGTTTGAACCATTAAGTAATTCATTTAATTACCCTTTCCAATGCTTCTTTTATTTAATCAATCATTTAATTATGGGCTTCCAATGGTATGCAAATGATAATTTAAAATTGTAATGCACTTAGAGACCTAATCCAATAAAGCTTATAATTAAATAGTCATTAAATTAAAGAATCTAATTAAGTACTTATATTATTTTCCCACGCCCATGGGTTAATCATAATTCCTTTAAGGGTCTCTATGCTATTGAACACATAAAGAGGAACCCACAAGTTCAAATTAAATTATCTGATCTAATCGCCACTTTTAGGAACCCACAAGTTCAAATTAAGCACTATAAACTATTCAAACCATAAGTAAACTATTTTTATTAAATTCTCCTCTGTTTACCCTTTTCAAAATGGGTTTACTCATATTTTTAGGATTTTTCTACAATTAGTTATGATTTTTCAAAGTTCAAAGTGATTAATTACATTTTAACCTTAATTAATCCCTAATCCTATTAATTATTTTGGGAGCTGACATGGCGGCACTTTCAATGTGGAGCCATGGGATTGGCCACTTAAACCATCTAACATGAAATGTTGAGTCAGTGGAGGCGGACATGCTTTCGTCCCCCCCCCCCCCAAACCCCGTGATCTGATTGGATGGTGGGGGTTAAACCCAATCTTCAAAATAGATTAAATCGGATAAATCTAATGGATTAATCACAATTGTTCATTCTAATCGCACATAATGGACAATGGGTGATCCTTCTTCCCTCGAGAGTTGAAAGGCAGACACCGTCCACCCTCCTCTGCTCGATCTGAGCTCATCGAAGCTTGTGAGGCATCAGGATTGACTCCAAAAGATTTAGGAAAGAGATCTAAGAATATATTATGGTGCAAATTGCACATAAATACAAAACACTTCACAAAAGACCAACTCTTAGGGACTTTTCTATGGTTTTCCAAAAAAATACCTTACCAAAGCTCAAGATTGGTGGTCCAATGATTGATGTAGCTTCATCCTGAAGAGATGAAGCATTGTTGAGAAGCTCGTGTGTTGCCTCTCCGTCGGTGGCTCTGTGGACCAAATGCTACTGCTAAGCTCACTGGAGTTGATCTAGGAGTGGTCTCTGGTGTTCGAATCGATCGAGATTTAATTCATTTCACCTCATTGGAGCTTGAGAAAGGTGTGGGAGAAGTTAATTTAGATTTGGTGGAGTTTAGGTGAGGCTGGATGGAGAGGGGGCTCTGTTTTGCATAGGTTTGGTGTCGTCAATGATGGGGAGCTCAAGGGAGGTCAGGAAGATTCTGGGAAGTTTATCTCGACTCACTAAAGCTCTATCTTTGCTTAAAAATAGGATGGGGAGGAGTATACCCTCCTCCTCGATTGATCCAATGGCTAAGATCAATGAACTTTTGGTAGGCATCTGACAGGTGCAGGCGGTCGGGGATGGTAGGAATTGACTTAGGTGGATGCTCTTGAGTGGTTGGAAGAAGGGAGTGGGCTGGCCATGTGTGTACCTTCTCATCCAAGTGTTCCAATGGAGTGGCTTGGGTTAGCTCACCTTCTCTGGCTCATGAATAACCCAACCAGCTTTGGGTTAGGTTATCTAATAGTTGAAATGTCCAAAATGAGATTTAGGATGGCTGCCAAGGGTAAGAGAGTGGGTTTGACCATCCAAATGGGGATTTTATCACAATTGGAAGGGTTTACCCTATGGGATTTGACTTAATTTAGGCCAAGATGTGTTGGGATTGATTTGGCCGACAAGGATGGTCAAGTTTGGTTTGGGCTTGGTTTGAATGAGATTGGCTCAATTTGACCCATGTAGGTCAAATTGGGTTAGGTTGACCCATGGGTCAAATTGGGTCAAATTAAGGGTTTATACATGTTCAAATGATCATTTGGGATGCTTAAGTTCAATTGGTTTGGTTTAATTTGAAGTAGATTTGTGTTTGGCTCATATGGGTTCATATGGGTTAAATGGGTTAAGTGGACCAATTCGATCAAATTAGCCAAATTGGCTTGGATGGATGTTTGGTTTAGGTTCAATTAAAGATTTGAAGATGATTATAGGTGTTGATTTCAATTAATTTGGATTTGGGAATGATTTAGATCAATTTGGGCTAAATGGGTCAATTGGGTTAGTTTGATCAAATTGGGTTCAATCAAGGGCTTGATCATGTTCAATAATCAATTTGTGATGGATTTGAGTCATTGGTTTCAATCATTTTGATTTAAGATTTGATTTGGCATGATTTATTCCTTTAGGTCAAATTATATCAACTTCAAGAGATCAAATTAGCTTTGTTTGACCCAATTGATTGTCATTGGACAATCAAGGGTGATCAACAATGATTGTAGAAGATATTGAAAGGGTTGAATCGGTCTAATTTGGGTTGGATTGAAGTTTGATTCCAATGGGTCTTTTGGGTCACTTTGGGTCAAGTGAACCAAATGGGTCAATTTGAATTGGATTAGGTTGAATTAGGTTGAATTGAGTTTGAAAATTAATTTAGGATTGATTGGTGGCTTTAATTGCAATTGATTTGGATTTAATTGGATTTTAGCTCATATGAACCTATTGACCTCACTTTTGGAGTGAGGATTTGATCTTCCCATCTTAGACCTAGGAGTCTTCTAGACACTAGGATCTTCTTAGTCGTATGACACTTCTAGTGACTAAGTGAACACTTATCCCAAACCTAGAAACTTAGGAGGACTTGCCGTAGGTTTAGGCTATGTCTTAGGATCTAGGGAAGCCTACCTATCCTACGGCCTCACCCATGACTTATGCCTATCCAATCATGCAAAACCAAACCTCAAATTAATCCAACCAAAACCCAAAATTCTAATTCATATCCAAATCCCAAGCCAAATGATTGAAACCCATAGCCTAAATCCATCTTAGTCCCTTAAGCTAATTCTATGGACTTAACCAAAATTCCTTCAATCAAACCTAACTCAATTGATTTTCACAAAAGCACCCCAACCATTCAAACCTTCATTCCAAACTCTACCAAAAGCTAGAATCAAACTAATTGACCAAAATCAATTCAATTAACCTAAGCTAGCCCATTTGAATCCAAAATGTTCAAATTAGCCAAAATTCTATTAAACCCAAATCAATTGTAATCAAATCCATCAATCAATCCCAAATCATTTATCAAACTCAATTCAACAAAAAACCAAAATTACGTTCATTCTTCACAAAGTGACCTAAAGGATCCATTTGAACTAAACTCCAATCCAACCCAAATTTGATTGAACCAAACCATCAAAACCCCTTATATTGATTATTGATCATCCTTGATTGATCAATTACAATCAATTGGGTCAGACCAAGCTAGCTTGGTCACTTAACCCAAGTTGACCATATTAGCCTACATGAACCAAAATGAACTAAATCCCATTTCAATTCAAATCAATTAAAACCAATGATTCCTACCAACCCAAAGTTGATCATTGAATATGACTTGACCATCAATTGAGGCAAACCAAATCTAATTGGCCCTTTGACCCAAGTTGATCCAATTTGACCTAAAAAGCCAAATTGGGCCAAATTAAATTCTAATCCATATTGATTAGAACTAATGACTCAAATGCATCATAAATTGATTATTGAACATGAACAAACCCTTGGTTGAACCTAATTTGACCCATTTAGACCAAATTGAACTAAATGATCAAATTGGTCTTAATCATTCCTAAATTCAAATTGATTGAAATCAAAACCTACAATCATCTTCAAATGATCAATTGAACCTAAACCAACACTTAACCCAAGCCAATTTGGTCAACTTAGCACATTTGACCCATATGAACCTATATGAGTGAAACTCAAATATACTCAAAATCAAATCAAAATAATTAAATGCAGACATACCAAATCATCACTTGAACTTATCTCAACCCATGGTTTGACCCAATTTGACCAATTGGTCAACCTAACCCAACCTAGCCAAATTTTACCTACATGGGTCAAATTAAGCCAAACCCAACCCAACCAAGCCCAAACCCATTCAAACTTGGCATGACCCATCCTTGGGTCACCATAGTCCAAACTCAACTCAAACCAAACCTAAATTAACCCATTAACCATTTGATAAAGCCCTCCACATAGGATAAAATCCATTTTTTAGGTGGTCAAATCCCTCATTTGCATTTAAAAGCTCGTTTGGACCCTTTACCTGGAATAACCCACCCAAGGCGGGTTGGTTCACATAGGTCAAGGGAGGTGAATTAACCCACCTCCTCCCATTATCACACCTAGGAAACTAAGGACAATCCACCTCAGCCATGGCAGCCTTCTTCCTTTCACTCACCCACTCAAACTGAGCCACATTAGCACATGTCCCGCCACAGAGTGGCTGACGCCCAAGGTAGAGCTAATCTAAGCTATCAGATTTGAGGGGGAGGAGTGTATACTCCTTCCCATCTCACTCTCAGACACATCAGAGCATTCCTAGAGCTTGAGAGAGTAGAAATGAACCCCACTAAACTTTCCTTGAGCTCCCTTAGCTTCCCCATCACTGACGATGATGAAACTGAGAGAAACTGAGGCCTAACTCCATCTAACCTCACCTAAACTCCACCATTTTCAAATTAGCTTCACCCACACCTTCCCCTAGCTCCAACGATCAAGAATGAATCAATTTCTGATCGATTGGAGCACTGGTGACCCATCCTAGACCAACTCCGGCAAGGATTCTGACGGTGTTTGGTCCACAGAGCCACTGACATGAGCTTCTCAACAAGGCTTCATCTCTTTAAGATGAAGCTGCCTCGATCAATAGACCGCCAGTCTTGAGCTCCAATGAGGTAAATTCTGGCAAACCATAAAAAAATCCAATTTTTGTTAGGCCGTTGTGAACAAAATTGTGATTTCATGTGAATCCCACTATAGGATCCTTTTAGATTCCCCACTTGAAGCTTCTAGAGTCAATCTCGATGCCTCACAAGCTACAGTGAGCTCAGATCGAGCAAAGGAGGGTAGACGGTGTCCATCTTCCATCGCTCGAGGGACGATAAATCATCCACCGTCTTTTCTGCATGATTGGAATGGACGATCATGATTAATCCAATTAGATTATTTGATTTAATTCTTATAGGAACCGCAAGATTAGTCCCCACCGTCTAATCTTAGATTAGATGTCGGGGATGAAAGCGCATTTGTCACCGCTGACTCAGTTGACACATCAGATAATTTAAGCGGCCAATCCCATGATGCCACATGAAAAGCACTGCCATGTCAGCCTCCCAGATGGCGCCGATGGGATTAGTGATTAATTAGGGTTCAAAATGTAATTAATTACTCTAAAACTTTATAAAATCATAACTAATTATAGAAAAATCTAAAAAATATAGTTAAATATATTTTGGAAAGGTTAAACATAGGAGAATTTAATAAAAAAAATTCATTTGATTATGAATAATAATTAGTTTAATTTTGGTTTAATTAAAGCTCTAATTACTTGGAAAATTAATCCCAAACTTGGTATGTTGATTTAATGGGGAGACTTCTACCTCCCATGATTTTATTGGAATTTATTGGCTATGTAATAAAGAGAATTAGAAATTCAAATCTTAATTGCCCTCTTAATTAATTTAATGATTTTTTAAAGCTCTAATTAGTAAAACTTAATTAATTTAACTTCATTAATCACTAATTAATAGTGTGATGATGAGGGGAAGTGATTAGGACCTTTTCTTAATTACTTTTCCAAATTCATTTCATTAAAGAGAGCCAATTAATGTGAGGTTTAATTATAAGATTAATTGATCAATTAATAATGAAACTAAATCAAATTAAATTTATAATCAGATCGGATAATCAACATTTAAATTAAGGGTTCCTCTTTATGTGTGCAATTTAAGGGAATTATTATTAGCCCATAAGTGCGGGAAAATCATAAAAGTACTTAATTAGATTCTTTATTTTAGTTATTCTGTAATCGTGATCCAATTGCATTAGGTCCTTTAGGAGTATTGCAATTTTGTTTTTCGTATGTGCATATCATTTGTGGCTCATGATTAAATGGTTAATTAAATTAAAAAATCATAGAAAAAGATAATTAAATGGATTGTTTAATGATTTAACCTAATTAAATTATAAAAACAACTTAATTATCTTTCCTTAAACAAATTAAAATTATTGACATGTGAATGGGATGGAAAATAGCAAATGATCTCTCCTCTTTAAGTTTAATCAAATCTAAAATCAAATGTATAAGAAGATTTAATTTTCTTTAAATGATTTTATTTGATGTGATTGTCCTTAGGAATTAATGTAGTTGAATAAATTATATGGAAATGTTTGGCTACTCCTTTTAAATTAGCTCAAATGTTGTATGTCACGTGATATCATGCATTCATATTTTCAAAATCAAATGAAATTTACTTATGTAAAATTGCATGTATTGGCTTAATCTTATTATATGTGTGGCTATTATCACTAATAAATCTAAAATTATTTTTTTCAAAAGTTATAAATTAATAGTAACATTTTGAATTGTAGTAGTTATGAGCATATATAAGATTTGCATGTGTTTATAGCTTAAGTATGTGAGGTAGTGCCTTTTTTCCTATATTCATATATGGATTTACATATGTTTGAATGATAATAAGTATATAGTCTGGACATCCCGGGAATACGAGGCTTTAAGTAACCCCAAGAAGGTCATTTGATTATTTCACTTCCCTAGTTAACAACAACACATAGTTTTTAATTATATTCCTAAGTATATTTGTATTATAATTTAGATAGAGCTTTACTTTGCATGTATAAACAATTCAACCAAAAATACAATCTTTTGCATGATTCTCATTCTTATAGTTGTATATACATTCATATATATTAAAAAATAACAAGTATATAGTTTGGACATGCCAAGAATACGAGACTTTAAGTAGACTCAAGGAGGTCATTTGATTATCTCAGTTCCCTTAAATAACAACACGACTTACTTACATCTTTTATACATGTGTATGTGTATGTGATTAGAAAATAAAATCCCCTTTTCTACTAAAACATACGCATTCATAATCATTTAAGTATGCCAAAATGTATTGTATGTGTATGTATATTAAGTGTTAAGTCATATGCATATTATGGATGATGAAAAGGAATGGTTCACCATATTCTATGTGATTGTAATTCAATCACATTAATCTTAAGATGCCTTTCATATTGAATAGGATTCTTTAAGGTTAACCTAAACTTAAGATTTATTTATTTATTTATTTATTTTTTGGGAAACCCCATGATACTGGGGTATTTTATTGCCACAAAAGAAAAGGTTACAAGGTCCTTAAAGGGGATAAACTCCGAAACTACTGCTCAAAGAGCTACAATCAGCCTAAGGAGTAAATCCCCAACTAAGTACATCCAAGAGCAAAAGAAAACATTAAAGCAATCAAAAGATACAAGATGATTAACATAATAAGCTAAAGAAAAGATAAGGACAATGCTCTGATGGTTGTAAGAGTGCTTGGTAATATGGAGCAAACCCGCAAGATAAAAGAGAGAAACACCTGTAAAGTTATAATAAGAGAGAGATTAGAATAGTTAAGGTAATACAGACAAAAAGATAGAAGAAAATAGTATAATATGATTATGATAATAAGAAAATGGGATAGAGAAGGCTCAGGCTCAATCACACCATGTTGGGGCAGATGCAAATATGAGTATCCAAACTTCAGCAGAAGGGTTACATCACATGAGCTACTAAACCAAAAAAGGAGTGAGAACATCACGCCCATCATAGCCAACAAACTGTGGAGAAGGAAGCACCCATTGTTGATATTCTTGTGAGCTTTATTACACGCAAACCTAAGCAAAATCATATCTAAAATATATAGGTAATTGCTAAGAGTCAAGGATAAGGAGTCTCATTCAAGAGAATTATCATCAATATAGCCATCTTGACATGAGAATACATAAACATAAGTGAGTGAGCCATCTTAGCCGTAATCTCCGAATAGCCATGTTCGGGAAGAAATTAGTTCGAAATAATCCCTCCATAAGATAATTACGAGGAGACAACTAGCTAAAAAATCTATTAAATAAGTCAATGAGCCTATAATTAACACCATCCCACATGATGTAAATGAATCTTTCGGTAAAAAAACAACCGAAACCCTTATTAATGTCCCGGAGAAAGCAATAGTAAAGAAATACAAAGATAGCTCAACATAGGGAATGAACTGCAACCAACCAATTAGACCGAGAGAGCTAGAGAAAGAAAGCAATAGCAAAGATTCAATCACCATTCAAATAATCCAGCAACAATCAATCCAAAGAATGATACAAAAAGGCAAAACCTCCAAGATAGGCAAAGACTAAAGTGGCCATAATACCATTCTTTCGTAATAAATCGCTCAAGATCAACCAACCAAAAGAGGCGGTGATGCAGATCAGAGAAAATAGGAGATAAATAGCACGGGCAATCCGAAAGCCAACCCCAACAGCCAAACAGCTAATACAACATTGGAACCCTCCATAAAAGAAATCAACAAGTGAATAGAAATGAGGCTCAACATTAAAATTAAAACAAAGAATTAAAGATGGCAACATCCAAGATAGGAAGTTACAAGAATTGGCCATAAAACTCCTCAATCAGGTAGACATGGCAATAGTAGATAAACAAAAATTAAGGCATATACGTTATCCAAGGTAGCAAAATAGACAAAATCACCAAAACCCTCACCATCAAGACAAGAATTGCAGAACATCTTTCGGTCATGAGACCCTAAAATGTTACAACCAACAAAGAAAGAGCCAACCGAGGAGACAAGGAAAATAAAAGATAAATCTCCAAGACAAGAGACAACCTAAAAAGAACCATCGAGTAAGCGCATACAATCCCAGATACACAATGATAATCCCTTGAAAAACTCCAAACCCGATCATGGGAAGCAAAAAACCGTAAAACACAAGACTAATATAGAAAAAATAACACAATTCCATTCTCGCAAAAGATATTATTGTAGAGATGGGATATCCCAATCAAAAATAAGCAATAAAGAAAATCAACCAATAGGTGCTCAATAGCCCTAAGAGCAACAGTGTCTTCATGCATTGGGATTAAGAAACCGGAAAGGTAAATCAAAGAAAGTCCCCTAAATTACCACAACTTATAGTAGATTAAAGCAAAGAGATTAAGAGATCAAGGATAATGTCAGCACCCCAGCAGAAACAAATCCGATCAGTGAAAATTAGAAAAGTTATCACATAAGGAACATTCATAATAGTAAACACTATCCCAATTCACAATCTTTGGAGAAATACCCCAGGCTTGCCATAATAACAATCATTGAGAGTATACAAACCATATGTTAAGATCCAAGAGAAAGCTTGATTAGGCACAATGATCTGCACAACTAAGCAAGTAAAAGAGATACTAGCGAGTTACACGATGTGGACAACTAATCGATAAACCAAATCCACAAACATCCAAAATCTTAAGACATCAACAGCAACATTAGACTATAATACTTCAAACAAAATGACACTCCAATCCAAGAAGGTAACAAAGACAAACCCATTAGATGCGATTACAATATAAACAATGATGAAATATGATTCAACCACCGAAATGAGCAAAGAATCCAAAAAAATAATCCGCAATCAGAAGTCACTCCCATGAGAGCAACTAATGCAACATTGTAAGCCACTAGAATATAAAATAAGAAGATGATTCAAATAGAGACATCACCAATCGGAATTTTAAGAAAATAAAGGTCCAAAACCAGAACTTGCTAAGACAAGTAGTAAGATGGCAAAAGACAGAAGAAAATCGGGAGGAGCGCAGAAAAAATCTGCAACAACCCACAAGTGATGAAAAACCAAATCAACAAACAACCATGACAAAGAAACCTCCAAAACCCAAAAATAATTAAACCTAATCCATTCCAAGAAAAGGATTTACCAAAATAACCATTAAAAGAGACCGGTATTACAATTTCTTCCCTTGCGAAAGTATGAAGTTAGACATTATACAAGCAAGGACAGCAGAAAATCAAGCCCAATGACCAACCAAAATCCTTTCAGCATAAGTGATAGAACCTTTATGAATAAGGCCTTTAAGGTGTAAAGAGTCCCAAGGAATGTAAGCAATAGACAAAAAGATACTATAATCATCAAAATAAAATCGAACCAACATAATGCACACTAATCCGTCTAGAGTCAACATAGTTAGTAGCTCCAAGCCTTATTGTGTGAGAAAATGGTTAAAGGAGTTAGCATAAAAAATCTAAGCCCATCGAGTAGATAACTTCCTCCAAAGAATGATTAATTCTTTGGTTTAGAAATTGTATCAATGAAATTAAAGTCCCAAGTGGGATTGTAGTTATAAAACCAAGAATGTAACAAGAAAGGGGTTCCAATTCAAGAGATTAATGTGCATATAGTTCAACATCTCCCATAATATTGTAAATGCCAAAACATAAATCTTCCAACTAAAGGAGAAGGGGTAGGCGCAAGTCATGGCAAAGAGCACAAGACATCAATGATATCTAGGAGTATCCATAAAGAACATAAGGAAACAAAACCAAAAAAGGGAGACAAGAGGAGAATTAGATTCGAGGTAAGGAAGCCCGAGTTGTCCAAGTTAACCGTGCCACGCAAGTATTTGGGTAATGTAAATTGATCAAAGAAGATGATATCTGTCTAATCTCAGATTTGCAAGGTAATCAACACAAAGCTACCTCGCCAAACATGAGTGATGGTAAAATTCAAGAGAGAAGAACCCTAGTTTGCTTGAGGAGGTAGTACAAACAAGCGTATTGGTAGAAGTCAAAAGATCAATCAAGAGAAGAGCATCCACCTCTATCCAAATATTGAGCCCCATTTTGAATACAAATTTCTAAAGCTTTGTGGATCGCCATAAGCTAAGGGTAGGTCTTTGGAAATAAGGGGATAAGCAAAAGCACATAGGACTATGCCCTTAGAGTCCACGAAAATGCCTCCACAACCGAGCCATTATTAGACGTGAGCCATCGATAATTTTAATAATATGATCAAGAGGTTTCTTCCAAAACCATTCTATCATTTCGATAGTAAGTTTGG
The DNA here is from genome assembly GCA_021442155.1 of Cymbidium sinense. Classification (NCBI taxonomy): domain Eukaryota; kingdom Viridiplantae; phylum Streptophyta; class Magnoliopsida; order Asparagales; family Orchidaceae; genus Cymbidium; species Cymbidium sinense. Next base: position 44,120,348 of record CM038221.1, on the reverse strand, counting down.
TCCGGAAGGTTGAGGCCCGCTTTATTAGCTGATTTACCTTTAAAATGTTTGTGATGAATTAAGTTGGCTTTAAACAATTCACAATTTTGTTTTAGTTCTAGCAATAATCCTCATGTGATAATCCCACGATGTTTAGCATCATTTGGTCCATCCATATGAACCAAATAAGAGTAATGGCGATTATGATTTTAATATGACCTTTAATTGCATTGTCAAAGTAAACTCCAAGAAGTTGATATAAATTAAAAGAACAATTAAAATTGAGTGTTGAATAGATCGTCATACCAAATCCAAATTTTAGAGGCAATAGCCCCATTAATAAAAAACATGGTTAACATTCTCAATATGAGAACAACATTGACATTTAGAGGGTAAGTAAAACCCTTTACCCCACAACAAAGAGTCAACAGAATAAAGTTTTTAGGATACGCCAAGTTAGACAGTAAGAAGAGGGGATATTATTATTCCATTTTGGAGAACACAATAGAAGAATCGAGTGTCTTTAGTGTGAAGCCACACATTTTAAGGTTGAAATCCCATTATGAGATAGCTTAAAGATAACTGATCATGATTGTTAGGATAGGAATATTAGTAATCATATGTAAGAAAGAAGGAATAGAATCGAATCTTACTACTATTCCACTTGTGGTTTTGCCGAATGAATTAACTCTAAGAGCGAAGTGGAGTGAGTGAGTAAGTCATCAATGGATCCACAACCACTCCAGTTGTCTTGCCAAAAGAAGGAATTGCCAGAGTTTATGCCCCAAAAAATTAAGGATTCTGATCCCATTTGAGTAAAATAGTCTTCTCCATACGGAGAATCACCCATTTAAAGGGACAAATGAGAGGATGTTTACCCGCAATATTTGGAAGTCATGAATTTTGCCCAAAGACTATATTGCTCCTAAAATTCCACCAAAGTTTGTAGGAGAAGGCATTGATTACTTCTTTAATGGATTTACAACCTAGACCTCCCTCTTCAAGAGTACCACAATTTTTGGACCAGGATGACCAGTGCATTCTTTTAGAGGAGGTATTGGTTCCCCAAAAGAATTTGTTTAATAGATGCTCAATCCTATTGATGGTAGAGTTGGTAGGCACAATGGTTTGGAGAAGATATATAGGCATGGAATTTAGAGTGCTCTTGATCAAGGTAAGCCTACCACCAAAAGAGAGTAAATGAAATTCCCAAACCGAAAGTTTGTTAGAAATTTTCTGAATTAGATCATCAAAAGGTGTGATCTTTATGGCCTTTATAGAGCGAGCCCAAGGTAATTAAGAGGAGTTGATTTTGCTTAAAATTAGTAATTTTGGATATTTGGTTAAGTCTATTAGGTGGAATCTTAGTTGAAGGTATAAACCGCATTTACCTTCATTAAGAAAAAGGCCACTAACTTTACCAAAATCATTTAGAAAGTTCTTAATGGTTTTAACATGATGAAGGGAGCCGCGAAGATAATGAAATCATCTCGCAAAGCTAAGATGAGAAATAGGGAAGCCACCATGAGTTTTAAAAGACATATTGGGATTATTAGCGAAAAGATTGTTAAGGCTCCTGTGTATTCAATAGCGATAAAAAGAGAAGGTGATAGTGGGTCACCTTGCCTCAAACCATGGCTAGATGGAAAGAAACCTGGACTCACCATTCAAGATAACCGAAAACCGGACATTCGGTGATACACCTTTTATAATCCGGATAAAACTATCGAAAACCAAACAAATTCGGATTTGAAAGAGAAACTCCCATGAGAGATTGTCAAAGGCTTTAGTGATGTCCAATTTGAATAAGATGTTGCCTCCTTTAGAAGGGACATTAATGTCATGAACCGCTTCTGCAAGAAGAATATTATCCGATATTAATCTATTTTAACAAAACCAGTTTGAAGAGAGATGATTTTAGGAAGCAAAGAGCTAAGTCTATTGTTTATTAATTTAGCAATAAGTTTTGAAAAAGGTGCAAAGACTAGTCTAAAATCAAAAGATTCTAGTTTTGGAAATAAGGACAATAGAAGTGCTAAAAGTATTTGGGTATAGGATTGCCATCAAAGAAATCAATAACGATCAACTAAGTCGCTTTTAATAAATGACCAACAATCTGAAAGAAGTGGGTCGAGCCGCCGTGAATGAATCGGTTCATGTTCTTAAGAGTATTACTAATTTCCTCTTTGGAAGGACACATAGTGAGTAAATGATTGTCCTCACTTAATCATAGAGGGATAAGATGAGTGTTTGATAAAGTTTCCAAAGAACGGATTAGAATTTAATAAAGTTTGGAAATGATGAATGACGTAATCCTTAATATCATTGTTATCGGTTATCCATTCACCATTAGAGTTCTTAATTTTCTTAATCGAGTTTAAGGCTCTCCTTATTACAAATGGCATGAAAATACACGGTGTTTTACACCAAAGCAATATGCTTGCTTGCAGCTTTTTGACGCTAATAGGTTTCTTCCATGTTTTGATAATTAGCCAAGGTATTCTTGGCAATGTTCAACTCCTCTTTTATCGGGATCGTGGAGACAACCTCTTCAAGAGAACAAACCTCTTGTTCCATAGCTTTAAGATTTGTGAAAAGGTTTTGAAAATGTGTTTGTTCCACCAATTGAGATTTTGTTTAAGTCTTTTGAGCTTAAGCGAGATGAGTCATACCTTTAATGAATTATCCCGGAAAATAAAAGCCATCCAATTAGTGAGACATTGAAGTCACTATGTTGGGTCCACATATTTTGAAATGAAAGGAGAGGGAGTAGGGTAGTGGGGGGATTTTGAAGGAAATCAAAAGAGGAGCATGGTCGACAAAGTTCGCTCAAATGCTCAACAGGTAGTGGCCACCGATTGATCCAGAGAATTAAAGAGGGTTCTATCTAGACGCCAAAGTCTAGAGTTGTGCCACATGTAATTAGACTGAAACCAATGTCATCGACAATCCAGGATCATATTTGAGAAGTCCTCCATGGAATGAAGGTTAGGAGAACATCCTCCCCTTCTTTCCGAGCTAGCTATGATAGTATTGAAATCGCCTCCAACCAACCAGGGAAGGTTGGCCGAGGAAGCGAAGGTGCGTAAGTGATTCCAAAGGAGATTCCTACCAGCTCTATTACAAGAAGCATAGATAAAAGAGCCAAAAGCCGATAAATCACCTAAGGAGATTTTGACATTAACCAATTGGTTAAGATCATCAATGATGGAAATGGTGATGGAGTTGTGCCAAAAGCACCAAATTTTATTATTAAGATTAAAGAAGAAATTATGAAAACCAAGGGATCTAGAGACAAAAGCAATCTTAGAAGAATTAATGAGAGGTTCAATAAGAACAAGTAACTTAATATTATGGATACGACAAAGACTCCTAACACGACATGACAGAAGAGTCCCACAACCCGGATATTCCAAATAAGGAAATTAATCATAAGGAGACAACCAAAAGGGAAAAGAAGAAAGAAAGGAAAGAGAGGAAAGAAGTGATGGCACATTACTTTTTTTGGGGTGGAAGAGCAGTGGTTCTATTGAAATTATTATTAGAAATTTTTGCTTTGTAGGGTTTTTTGTATTTAACAATTTGAAAAGGTCTATCAGAATCCAAATTATCTCCATCAGAAAGAGATTGATTTTTGAGTTCCGGAATAGTAGAAGGATCTATCAATGTTTTAGAAGAGGATTTCACCTTCTTCCCTATCGGAAAGTGTGAGAAATTTGGTTCAATTGTTGATTATCACTCAAGGGAAATAGATGGGGAAGTTCTAGCACCAGTCATAATACAAATATCTTTCTCAATATGTTCTGAAGCCATAGGGTCATCATTGTTTTGGTCCATTATATGATTCTCATTCAAATTGTTTAGTTGGATGTCCAATATAAGGCTACCATTCATATTTTTAGTAGGATTTAAATGCATCAAAGAGCTATCTTGGTTAACCAGATTATTACAAGCAAGGGTGAGGTTAGGTAAATTGTCATTGGTATCGTCACACCCCTCAATGTGCGTTTTAGTACCAAGGTCCGAGTGTTTTCCACTAGACAAATCGAGTTGGTGTGGGAAGGAGAGGTTCTTTTGAGTATCTTTAGGCACATATGCTAGAATAGTGGTTTTCCAGTTCCATTAATGGTAGTCTTATTCAGGATAAATTTTTTGAGATTAGGATGAAGCACAAAGCATTCGAGTGGTCGTGTCGCGTGAATCTTGCGGAGTGCAAAGACAGAAAATTTTGAATTTTGACTTTATCCAAATTTTTCGGAGCCAATCCAAACCTCTTTGGGATATTTTTTTGTGATGTCTATCTCAACGAGAATACGAGGGACGGATGGCCTAGATATAGTGGCCATTGCTTGGTCAATTTGGAGAGGCCTACCAAAAAGGCCGCCAACAGCAAACAAAACTTGATGAGTGACATAATGTATGCACATGTTAGGAAATACAAGCCAAAGAGGGACAATGGGAGATTCCTCTTTGACATCAAAGAGGGGCGACCATTTCAATATGATATGACAATTATGCACAAAATAAGAACGACGAAAACCCATGAATAATCTAAATCATTTGAGAGTTGAATAAGAATGTGATGGGGATCGTCGACAAAGTGAAAGTACCGATAATTTTAAACTATGAAAGAAAGAGAATATTATCAAGAGTCGGGCCGAAGGGAGAATTTACCCACCAAAGCGAACTCAAGGGCTTAGCAAGTTTCTCAACATCACAACACATTACGCGTCCACGATAAGATGTAGAAATGAGATTAACCAAGCTAGGGATCTTATCGACAAAAGCGTCTTTGAATGATTTAACAATAGGTGCATTACCGTAAGCAATTGAATCCGTAAAACCTATGGAGTCGAGAAAACCGTTTGCTCGGCCGAGAAGCGACGGCCGGATTCAGAGACCAAAGCCTCCGCCATTTCTCTAATCCGAGGACGCCACACCATAGGAGAGCCCAAACGCGGCGCCGTAGAGAGAAGCACGCCGACAAGCGGCCAAAGACCCGAGAACGGCCAATCCACCGAGGGGAACTCAAAATTGCCAGAGAGGGAGCGCAGCCGAAAGGTTAGGGTTGATACGGGGAAGAGGATGACCTAAACTTAAGATTAATAAAACATTTAATAAATCATTCACTAAAAGAAACTAAATCATAAAAATGTGCTTTAGAAAACAACTTAGGGTAGGGATGAAGGAGGTTAAGCCTCTTTCTTTTCTTTACAACATTTAGATGCTAAGTGTAAATCAAATGAAATAAAACAAAATTCAAATTAAAATTTGCAAACCTTTAAACAGCTTAAAATAAAACCATCAATCATGTTGACTTAAAAAATTTCAAAACTTAGGAAATCATAATTCAAATACCTAGCTAAGGCATACCACATAAAGCCTAAAGCACACACATTAGAATGCTAAGTCAACACTTCTAGCTTTAGCTTAGAACGGTGTATGTAATGATGATGTATTTTATTTTATGATGTAATATTTTAGATTAGATGTTAGAATGTGGATCAGAGATAAGATGTTAGCCATTGATAGCCTAATATTATTTTAATGATGCTTAAGGGTTCTCTCAGAAATAAATATAAATGCTTTGCTTATAGGTTTCTTATGCCCCTAAGCATAATCCACTTTAAGACAGGTGGACCTAGTTACCCATGTACGGAGTGCTAAGTTTAAATTATGAAATATAACTGCTTGGGTGTGTATATATGTTTAGCTAACATCTATTTTGCAGGTGTAGTTAGATTTAATTTTCCCATAAAATTATATTTTGCAATAGGAATTAGGATTAGTACTATCGGATTAGATGAGCAGGGCTAGAATGCTTAGTCCCTGGGTGCCCTTTTGATGCCTTGAAGCAAATAAAATCAAAAGAAGGAAGAAAGTAGAAAGAAGAAATGAAGAATGAAGACCCCATAACATGTATTCAATGTTAATTATAATTATTATTTTGTAATCTGGGTTGTGTAAGAGTATAGCTCAGCTACCCAACTTTTCTCATTTCAGGGGTGTACAATGGTACCCGGCCGCATCGGCCTCTTATTCTTTCATGGTAGTTTATAAAATGATTGTTGTTGTGTTTAGTTTGTGCACTTGAATGACATGATTTCATAGTTTCTTAGTGATTGATGTTGAATGTGTGACCTAGATGCGATAGCCTCTTAGGATAAAATTAATTTTTCTAGCCAATTAATAACTCAAAATGAATTTTAAAATAACTTTCAACCTCATTTTAAATGCTAGGTTGTAATTAAGATAATTAAAAGATTTAATAACCCCTTAGCTGTATGTTGTATGTCTAACATCATGCATGTCATATTATACCACTCTTGCAAAATGAGGGCCTCCATTTTAGCACTTTAGGGATCGCTTGACCTATGAGAGCAACCCCTTATGATGGAGCTTCACCCTATTTCTCTTTTGATTTGGCCAATAACCAAACATCATCATGCATTTAGGCATAAAATATCCTAAAGCCTTTGTCCAAATGATTGTGTCAAAATTATATAAAACTTGTAAAATTATATATTTTTAGACTAAGTCATATGCTCATTGCAATCATGATCTAGTCACTTTGGGAGTGAAGACTCTAATCTCTTTCCAAATTAAATAACAAGCATAACTATATTGCAACTTCATAATAATGGACTACATAGTTTTGAATCATATGAGGTGTTAGTTTGTGGCCACTCAAGGCAGTTGTACGTCCAGACGAGTCGGACATGTTTATCCTCTCTTGTGGAGGCAGACCCTTATGTCCCGTTTTTGCTTAGATTTATGTCACGCTTTTAACTTGTGTTAAAGTTCCCTAGATTTAAGATTCAAGGTTACTAGTTTTGTTCAGGCTATGAGCATAAATCCTCACCTCATAGGCATTTTCATAATCTTGTGTTGGTGGATTATAAGCCTTAGCAATCTAGTAAAATTTCAACTCAAATCAAGATAAATCCTCTCACTTTCAAACATATAAAGCCTCATCATTGGATTGGTTAGAATGCTCACTAGGTTTCTTAGTATCATGAGCATTTCTTACTCATCTTCCCTTGGATTCTAAAATAAGTCTCTCCAATTGAACACTCCCCATTTGATTTTCCAAAATAGTCAAATCATTGTCCTTAACCTTCAAATCTTTGAAGATAATAATTGACTACTTTAACCAGAGTTTTCTTCCTAGATATAATTAACTATGGATTCTTGCCTTCATAGGGAACTAAAGAACCCAGCTAAAAATAAACCCTACTTTACTTTTCCATGTAAACTAGGGGAAATATTTGTAGTATATTCTAAGACCCATCATTCTTTAGGAGTCCTTATCACATGATTTGGTCTATTGTAGGGTGATGTTTCTATATTTAAAAATAATACATCATACCTCATGTTATACACAATCACTTCAATAAGTACCTCATAAGTTTTATGGGTGTCCACCCATCCATAACTAACATCCAAATTAACACCACGACCCTTTAGTCAAATGGGCTATCTTAGATTGATTGAATTAGCTTTGGTTTATTTGATTTGATTATAGGTCTTGGAAGGGTTTGAAATGGAGATTTGAATGGTTGAAGTGCTTTTGTTAAGTTCAATTGGATTTGGTTTAATTAAGGGAGCTTTGGATTGAATCATGGAGTGGATCATGGGATTACATGAGTTTGGGTTTAAGTCATTTTGGCTTGGAGCTTGGATTTGAAATGGGATTCAATTAGGTTTGATTGTATTGATTTGGGGTTGGATTTGCATGAGTGGATAGGCATGGGTCATGGTTTAGGCCATATGATAGGTAGGTTCCCTTAGTCCTAAAGTATAGCCTAAGATTAGGGCATACCTTCCTAAGTCTCTAGGCTTGGATTTAGTGTTCACCTAATCATTAGAAGTGTCCTATGACTAGAGAAGTCCAAGTGTCTAGAGGGTCCCTAAGTCTAAGAGAGGCTGAGTCAATCCTCACTCCAAAAGTGAGGTCAACACCCTCGAAGGTCAAGCGTATCCCCTATCGTGCATAAATGGAGACCCACCCTATTCAAGAGTGAATCAATATGGTATGTATGATGTGATAACATACAACATCTAGCTAAGGAGGTGCTAAATCTTTAATTATCTTGATATGAACCTAGGCTTTACAATGAGGTTATGAGTTGTATTAAATTTTAGTTATGAGTTATTTAGTGGGATAGAAAATTAATTTTGTCCTAAAGAACCCACCACATCCACATATTACATATCATCATCATACTTTAAGAAACCTATAAAAATATGACATTTATATTTCACAAACTTAACACAATAATCAAACATTTAAATTTTCATAAAGAATAAGAGGCCTAGTAGTATCGTACACTCCAAAAATAAAGAAATTGGGTAGAAGCTCTACCCTTAAATAACCTAGATTACAAAGGAATATTACAATTATAATGAATATTGTGGGGGTCTTCATTCCTTGATTTTCCTTCATTTATTTTGGATTAGTTTGCCCTAGGCTACAGCCTCTCGTGTCTTTGCCTTCTACCAGCTATCCTAAACCCCATAACACTAATCCTAATTTCTATTCTAAATTACATATTTATAGAAAATAAAATCTTACTACACATGCAAAATATATGTTAGCTAAACAAGCATACAAGCCAAGTAGTTTTAATTCATATATTTGGACTTAGCACCCTGCACATGGGTAACCAAGCCCAACCGTCCTAACTGGATTATGCTTAGGCATAAACAACGCAACAAGAACATTTATATTTACTTTTATTACAAAGAACCCCTTTAACATAATCCCCTCAGAAAATATCGTGAGGCTATTAACGACTTAACATCCAGTCTATGTATAAACAAACCTAACATCTAGTCTAAAATATTACATCATAAAACAAAATATAACACCACATCATATATCGGCCTAGCCTAAAGGCAAGAATTGTTGACTAAGTATTCTAATATGTGTGCTAAAGTTTAGTGTGGTATGTCTTAACTAAGTTTCAGATGTATGATCCTCTAAAGTTTCAAATATATAAATTACACATTGGAAAAGGTTTCACTTCAAATCATTGAAAGGATTAGCTAATTTCTAATTTATATTTTTTTTGTTTCATTTGAGGCCTACTCAACATCTAGTTATTATAAAGGGAGAAAAGAGGTTTGACCCCTTTCATCCTTATCCTAAGTTATTTTCTAAAGGTATGTTCTTATGACTTTGGTTCCTTTAGTGAATGGTTTATTAAATATTTTTTATTAAACCTAAGTTTTGGTTAACCAATAAAGAATCTTATTCAAACATGAGAGGCATTTTAGGATTAATAAGATTGAATCACCATCACATGGAGAACATTCCATCATTCCTTTTCATCATCAATAACATACACATGTCTTTAATTTTACTACTCATGATCTTTGATTTAATGCATATATCTATACATGTTATATATTTTTATGTTTTTTTTGCAAACTTGATGATTCTTAATGCATGTATTTTGATAGAAAAGAAAGATTTCATCCTTTAGTTAAGCATATGTACACGGGTATTAAAGATTTAAGCATGTGTCATTGTTAAACCAGGGAAGTGAGATTCCCTAAGACCTCCTTGGGGATATTTAAAGCCTTGTATTAAAGAGTTAAGCATATTTTTATGTTTTTTGCACACTTGATGATTCTTAATACATGTATTTTGGTAGAGAAGAAAGATTCCATCCCTTAGTTAAGCATATGTACACATGTATTAAAGAGTTAAGCAAGTACGTGTCATTGTTAAACCAAGAAAGTGAGGTTATCTAAGAACTCCTTGGGGCTACTTAAAGCCTCATATTTTTGGGATGTCCAAACTTTATACTTGCTAACTCTAACATGTGTAAACATTCACATGAATCATAAAAATAGAGCAATCCTTTACCATGTTTATAAGTAAATGTAAATTTCATTGATTATTTATAGCCAACATCAATTTTAATTTTCATCATTAGCTTATAACTTTGAAAATAATTTGAGATTTACTAGTGATAATAGTTACACCATATAGAAATATTTATTCAACACATGCAACTTAAATATAACCATATTATTTTGGTTTTTTTCAAAACATGAATATATGACATCAATGGAATGCAAATTTATAATGAGTGAAAAGGAATAACTAAACATTACCACATAATACATTCAATCACATTAATTTCTAAGGACAATCAAGTCAAATAAAACTCTTTAACAGTAACCAAAGTTTTCTATCAAATTTAAATTTTGGTGTTTGAATTATTAAAAATTAAAGAGGAGAAAAGACATTTAGTGTTTTCCCTATCCCACATTGGTGACTTAATATATTTAAGGAAAAGTGATTAAGTAAATTTTATGAATTGATTAGGTTCAAGTCATTAAGCAATCAATTTTAATTACCCTTCCCTAAGCTTCTTTAATTTAATTAACTGCTTAATCATGAGCCTCCAATGATATGCTTATGAGAAATTAAAATTTGTAATGCACCTAAAGGGACCTAATGTTAGGCATGCTTAAGAGTTAATTAAATTAATGAATAAATCTAAGTTAAGCACTCTTATGGTTTTCCCACATCAATGGGTCAATCATAATTATCTTAATGACTTTATATTATTAAACACATAAAGAGGAACCCATGAATTATGTTTGAATAATTTGAACCAATCATTAGCTTAATTTGATTTTATCTTATCATTAATTTCCTAATTAATCCCTAATATTACATGTGTTAATTAACCCTCATAAGGAAATGCATTTAGAAAAATAATTAGAGAGAGGTCCTAATTCCCTCACCATTCCAACTATTTATAGTGATGAATTATAATTAATCATTTAATTTTTATTGTTAGCAATTTTAATAAATATTAAATTAATTAATGAGGGTAATTATGATTTAAAATTTCAAATTCATTATATTACATGACCAATAATTCCAAGAAAGTTATGGGAGGTAGAGGACATCCCATAGAATCATTCCACCAAATTTGAAATTAATTAGCCAAGTAATGAAGTCTTAATTAAGATAATTATTCTAAACTTCAAATCTTTATTAAGCGCTGTTCATTTGACAAAAATTAGGGGTTTTATTTTTCTTAGATTTTCCTCTATCTAACCTTTGCAAAATGTGGTTTTTGTTTTTTTGTATTTTTTTTATATTTCTGCAATTAGTTATGATTTTTTGAAGTTCTAGCCATTTAATTACATTTTAATGCCTAATTAACCACTTAAACTATCACCCATGTGGACGCCGACACGAGTGCTTTCCACGCATCAACTGGTTATTTAAAATGCCCACTCGCTGACTCGCGTGACACAATTTTGTCCCAATCCCGATCTTAGATCGGATGGCTTAGAATAATCGTGATTTTGAAAGGATTAAATCAAAAATTCTAGCACAATTAATTACCCATCCGTTCTAATCTTACGTAATGGATGGTCGGTGATCCATTGTCCATCGAGGTCGACACCGCCCATCTTTCCCTCCGATCCGAGCTCGTCGGAGCTATTTGATGGTGAAATTGACTCCAAAACATTCAGAGAAAATCTAAAGAGATCTTGGTTGGAAATAGCATGAAATCACACTTTACTTCAAAAAATACCAACACCTAGGGGAAATCTATAGTTGTGAGATTTTACCTCATCAAGCTAAAGACCGGTCCATCGATGTAGCTTTATCTTGAGATGAAGCCTTATTGAGATCATGAGTCGCCTCCCCTGACATTGCTCTATGGACCAAACGCCACCATAAAACTCATCAAAGTTTCTCTAGGGATGCCTTTAGTGATCAAATCATTCAGAAACAAATCATTTCAATTGTAGTGAAGTGAAGGAAAAAAAGTTAATTTGGGTTTGGTGGAGATCTGAAGTTTGGATGGATGGGGCTCGTGTTCGCTCAGCTTGGTCTCATCGAATGGAATGCACGAGAGCTCGAGAAAGGTCTCGACAGTGCAATCTGTATGGAAGGTCTTTGAAGTTTGAACTTATGAGGAGTATACCCTTCTCCCCAGCTAAACCAAGGGCTAAGATTGGTTTAAACTTTTGCAGTCGTCTGACCGGGGTAGGTGGCCGGAGGTGGCAGGGGACTATTGAGGTGGCTGAGAGTGAGAGGCTGAGGGAGTGGAATGAGTGGAATGGACTGGCATGGGGTGTACATGATTCCTTATGGGACCAATGGGGTCTCATGGGTGAATTCACCATCTCATTAAATGCTAAGCCCAACAAATTGGGTTAAGTTGTTAGTGATCCACTTATCCAAGAAGAGTTGAAGGTGGAAGGGGTAAAGGGATGGAGAACCCATCCAAATGGGATTTTATTTCATTTGGGTGGCTTGGTTCAATGGGTTTGACCCAAACCGCCAAGATGAGTTGGGTCCACTGAGTCTGGTGACCCAAAGATGAGTCATGCTAGTTTGGTTAGGTTTTGGGTTTGGCTCAATTACCCATAAGTTGGGTATAAAATTTAATTTTTTTCAATGAGCCTAACCATCTAAGCATTCATTCATAGGAAAGCACAACGTAAAGAAACCTAGAAAAGCAAGTTGATTCTATTACACCCACAATAAGTCAAGATTTAATTTAAGAAAACATCCATTGAAGAAAAGGAAAATGGGTGGTTGAGCTCTACCCACTGACTAGAACTACAAGTCTAGATCTATGGGTCTTCTTTCTAGGATATTCCTTTCTTTAGGGACATCCATTGACTTCATAGGGGACCACCGCTCTATCTTCTAGTAGGTTAGCTCCCCTAATCCTACCCCATAGATCCTAACCTAATTCTAAGCTCAAATTTACATTTTAATTTCAAAATTAATTCTTAAGCCCTACAAAATAAATGTTAGAAAGGAAATACAAACAACACACAATAGTTATATTTCATAAACATACGAGCTTAGCATTAGCTGCTTGCCAAGCCCACCTGCCCTATGGGCTATGCTTAAGGATTTAAGCATACTGTAAGAATAGTATTTAATTTTATTTATGATAGTAGTCCTTTGAGCATAGCCTCCTATAGAAGATAATGTTAGATCTAGAAAGAACGTCTTACCATCTAGCCTAACGAGCAAATAATTCTAGACATGTAGTCTAAAATAATACACCACAAAGACATGTGAAGCACGTCATATCACAACACATCACAAGGAATCAAAAAAGAATTACAAAACGTCCTAACTTAAGTCTAAGGTACGTGAACTAATAATCTAGTATGTGAAGAGAATAGGCTTGTGTAACAAGACATTGCTAGGCCTCTTTAGTCTAAGTTTCAAGTTGGAGTTTGAGTTTGTTTGAATTTTACTTTTTGGTGGTTTCAATTCAAATGATTTAGTGATTTATTTTTATTTTAATTTTACTTTTATTTAGTTAAAGTGAAGTTTAGGTTTTCAAGAATGAAGAGAATTCCACTTTTGGATGGAATCTATTCTATTCTACATCCTGACTCCTAATGAAATGAAATCTTCATTCTAAGATGAAGATCCATCCCAAAAGGTCTAACTAAGATCCTTAAGTATCTTAATTAATCCTTTTATTTTATTTAGTTTATCTAAATTTGGATTAATTCTTTTCTTTTAGTTTGGTTTGAATTATTTCATTTGATTTTATTTGAAATTGTTCATTTGATTTAATTTATTTCATTTGTTTTGTTTGATTTAGTTTGATTTACTTCATTTGGTTTGCATTAATTTTTTAGATTTAATTATGTTGATTTCATTTGACTTAGTTTAGAACTTAAGGTGTTAAGGGTTTGCATTCATTCTTAGTTAATTTGATTGTAGATTTAAGGGTTCATTAAGTTTGTATTAATCTAATTAACTTAAGATTTAATTACTCTTAATATGATTTATTAATTTCATTAATCCTCAAGTATGCAATTGATTAAGTTCTTTGACTTAAGATGTTTAGAGGATTACCCTAAATATTTTCGATGTTTAATGAAGTCTATTTCAATTTATTTCATGATTTGATGAATTGAATTTTCTTTATTCATTATTTGATTAATATTGATCTTGGAATTTGGAAATTCAACAATTCCCAATCCAAAGATTAATTGGGTTTGAATATTTTATGGCAAGTGGGGTTACATGTCAGTTTTATGTTTCCAAAGTTTCATCTTGATTAGATTTATAATTAGGGTGTAATTAAAGTTTTAATCATTTCATTAAAACCTTAAGCTTAATTTAATGAAGATCATTTAGGATTTATTTTTTTCATTGATTCCTCTGATAGATGTTTCCAAATGAGGGTTAATTCATAATCGTTGGAAATTTGGTTGATTTATTATGATTTAATTAAGCTCTTGTTAATTATTTAAATTATTTAATTCATTTAATTATTTAATTAAGCCAATTTATGATTTATTAGGTTTGAATGAATTTCATTAGTGTTTTGATGTTCATTAAGATTCAATAAGTTTATCTAAGGTTGTTTGATTCATTTTCATTAATTAATTCATTTTATATTAATTTATTTAATTAAAATTGAGGTCTAGGATTTGAAATTTCATTTCTCATGAATTACATTACAATAATTCATGAAAAATATTTCTAAGGTGTGTTTTAACATCAATTTTAGTTCTGCAAAGTTTCATTGTAATTGGATTAATAGTTTAAGATTAATTAAGGTTTAATTGATTTTAATTAAATCCAAATGAAGGCTCAAATACCCAAAATTAATTGGGATTTTAATTTTAATGGATTCCTCTCATCATGATGAATCCATTAGGCCTAAGTTTGCATTTTTAGATTTATATTTTTTAATGAATTTGTGATTTTAATTACTTTTAAAGAATAGTTGTTTTCTAACGACTGGATGGCGTGGTGCCTCCATCACATGGTGTGGCGTGAGTGGGCTACGGATCCCGGGTGACATCCGCCAAAAGCAAGCCATGTGGATGATCCTCAATCATCCCATTGAAGATCTGACCGCCCCATCGATTCCAGTTCCTTAAGGGGTTTAAATCAATCTGTTCGCCTAAATCAAGGCCGTCCATTCCTAATAGAAGGATCAGACGATAGAGATTAAATCCTACATCGCTGAGACTAAAGTCGCCCATCTTTTCGCTAATCTCTGATTTGCATCACAATTTCGGTTTTAAATCGACGATTGATTTACAACTCATCTATACTTTTGATCCACTTGGGGATCACATTCCTTTCAAAAGGACCAATATTGATGGCTTAGGAGGTGACGAGGAGCATACCTTGATTCCGCGATCAGTGATGGGATCACTCCATTAGCTTCATTTGACTTGACGAAGGTGTGGGTGAAGTTTGACAGCTTGCCTCCCTATGGATTGCTCCTTAAACCAACACCGAAGTTGGTTTTTCGGTGATGTTGGTCGATTGCCTTGCTCATAAATGAGGGGTCGTGACATTCATTTGAAGTCCAGGCCTCTAAAATGTATTGGAACCTTCAATTTGATGTGAAAACCACTTTCTTGGATTTTACTATGATTAAGGCTCTCATCCGCTCAGATGTCTGTGAGAGGTGGGAAGGGTCCCTCCCTCATCTTATGCCTTAGTGAACATTTTGGAATGAAAAGTGGGAGGAAATAGCTCCCCACCCTCTTTCCACGGATGGTCAAGAGCTTGCTTTTGGCCTTCTAGGCCACCAGGCAATGGCTAAGGGGTGGATTCAATCCTTGGCCTTATAACCATACTTGATAATCATTGGGAAGAGAAGAAGGCAATCCCCTTTATGTTCTGGATGAGCCATCCCCTTCTTCTTCCTTTTTTTTTCTTTTCTCCTTGGGAAGAAGCAACTTCTAATTTTGCTTTAGCTTATCTCCTTGTATTCAGCCCTTGGAGCCATGCTCTTAAGAGGTGGTCAAGGATCCAAGCTTACTTGGATAAAGCCAAGCCATTTTCATGATGGAAGGAGGATGAATTTACAAAATGTTTCCATTTGATCAATGGTTTTCATTTATTCCCTTGTCTTTGGGCCCTAGGCATCACTATCAAGGCTATTTAAGCTAACAAGTGGTGCCTATATCTAATTCAAATGAATTTGAGTTCAAATCTAAACTCAATTTGACTTGGATTGGAAAATTGAATCCAAACCAAGTGCATTGATTCAAAGTGATTAATTTTAATTTAATTCTTTTTGATTTTGACTTCAACCATCTTATATTGATTATTGATTGAGTTTTGATTTGATTAATTCATTTAATTTTGAATTAATTTTGAACTTCATTTCATTTTAACCCATTCCAATTGGGTTCAAATGACCAATTTGACTCAATTGATTGGGTTTGGACCCAATCATGCTTGATCACATGTGTAAAATGATTTGGAGTGATTGATTTCATAATTTAAATTAGATTTCAATTGAACCCATTTGAACCAAAGTGAGCTTAATGGGTTAAGCTTGGGTTTCCTTTAGGTTAAATGACTTTAACAAATCAAAATGGTGGGTTAGATTATGTTTGATTATTATTTCAAATGATTTTGAATAATCAAATTAAATTAATTTTAATTTGATTTGAGTTTGAACCCAATAGGACCCATTTAGATTCATTTAGACTAAGTAGTCTAATTAACTCAATCCAAAATGAATTTGAATTTCTTTAGATTTGTGATTAATCATGCTTATTTGATCATTTGGAATATTTGAATGATTTAATTTGATCAAATTCTTTTGACCTTTGACTTGGTACACACCAAGTCAATGTTAAGTGACTTGACTAGATTTGACTTTGATTTGGTTTTGGATTCTTTTTTAAAATATTACAACCGTACATATTAATAACAAGAGAGCAAGTAAAAAAAGGAGTATATTACCTAGATTTGAGGAATTTTGTACTAGCTAAAAAATGCTAGTTAATGATCAAATGCAAGAAAAAAATGCAGTAAATTTTGTCCTTAAATTCTATTTTAAATCATTATCCATATTCATATAATCAGACAATGTGTAATCAAAGTACCATAAAGGTTATGCAATGCTAAAAAAGGAGTATATTATCTCCTATAAAAATAATACATTATCCTTACCTAGTAAGAAGTTAATATGAGTTTGGAAAGGCTAAAAAAATTTAAAATAACGTACAAAATTCTTGCTTAATTATCCTTACGTTGTCTTAACTTTTTTATTTAATTTTAGCGCGTTTTCCTGTATAGTATTTATGATCCTCTGTAAAAGCTACAAATGTTACATCAATCTTTATTTTATTTGCATCAGGACTAACTTTCTTAGCGCGTTTTCCTGTATAATAAATAAATATACAATCTTTTTCTATGATGAACTTTCTGTATTATAAGTTTTAAAATATAAGAATCTATCCCAAAGAATTTTTAGATAGTCAAAATAGGTAACTACAAGTGAAATATTATGCTGACATCTATATATATATATATATATAGAGAGAGAGAGAGAGAGAGATGTGAATTAATATAAACAAATGAGGAAGCCATTATTTTCTTGGATAGTTTTTAAAAAGGACCACGTAATTAATAAAACTTACCAAAATGAGTTTTGTTTTACAAAAAAATTAAAAGGAGCAAAAACGTGAATAGTAGTCAAGTTTTCAAAAAAAACGTTATTACTATTCACTTTTTCTAATATTTATTTTTAAAAATTTTTAATAATAATTTTTCATAGAATTTTAAATATATTTAATCAACAAATTTAAAATATATAAGTAAATTTTTATTAACATTTATTTTTTTAATTTTATGAAAATATTTAAAATAATATTAATTTAAAATAGTAAGTTCAAAATAATTTGAAATAGATAATTTAAAGTTAACTTATGATATTTTTTTGAATCTTAAAATAATTACTTAAAAAATTTTATATTGCTAAGTAATATTATAATTATATTAATTAATATTTTATTTATAAGTAAGATTAATTATATTAATTATAAAACTAATTTTAACTTAGGAATTTTTTTAAAATTTTATTATTTTATTTTATTTGGAGTTTTCACTCCGTAATGTTTTTTTTTTATTTTAAAATTTAAATTTCTAATTAATCAATCAAAATTATTTAATAAAATATTTTTAAAAAAAATTTAACCTTGCCTCCTATATTTTAATATATTAATAGAACAATGCATTTTGCTTTTAATTTTATTTAATATGTTATTGTTATATATATTAATTATCTAAATTTACTTATTATGTATATAATAGAAATAAAAAATTAACTTATTGATAAATAAAATTATATAATATGCATATCAAAACATAACTTATTAAATAAAATTATTAATAAAATGTAAATTTTTTTATTTTTTTAATTTATTAAAATACAAAAGATAAATTTAATTTTTTAATAAAATATTAAAAAAATAAAAATAAAATATTTTAGAAAGTTAACTAATTTATTACAATTTAAAATTTTAAAACAAAAAATACATTACATATGAAAACGCTGATTATAACAAATTAATCAGATTTCTTAAAAATTTATAAGAAAGTGTCTAAGTTAAAATTAGTTTTGCAATTAATGTTAATTAATCTTATTTATAAATAAAATATTAATTAGTATATTTATAATATTATTTTTCAAAATAAAAATACTTTATGCAATTATTTTAAGATTCAAAAAAGGTCATAAATTAATTTTAATTTAACTATTTGAAATTATTTTAAATTTTAATGTAGTTCTATAGATTTTTTATAAAATAAAAAAAATAAATTGTACTCAAATAATTTGCTAATAAAATACATCCAAATAGGGATTTTGTCCCATTTGGATGGGTTTGTCCAATGGGTTTTGGCCTAATCCGGGCCAACCATGGGTTGGGTTCATATGGGCTAACATGTGGTGACCCAAGGATGTGCCATCTCAAGTTTGGTTGGGTTTGAACTTGGTTTGAATGTGTTTGGCTCAATTTGACTCATATAGGTCAAATTGGGTTCATTTGGGTTAGATTGATCAATTGGTCAAATAGGGTATTATTTGAGATATTTTGGTTCAATTGGTTTGGTTTAATTTGAAGTGAATTTGGTTTTGACTCATATGGGCTCATATGGGTCAAATAGGCTAAGTTGACCAATTTGGTAAAATTGACCAAATTGGCCTGGGTGAAAGGTTGGTTTATGTTTAAATGATGATTTGAGAATGATTGTAGGTGTTGATATAAATTGATTTGGATTTAGGAATGATTTGGTTCAATTTTTGATTGATTAGAGGCATTGGTTTCAATCAATTGGGGTTGGAAAGAGATGTGATACAATTTGGCCCTTTAGGCCGAATTGAGTTAACTTGGGTCAAGGGGACCAAATTGGATTGGTTAGGTCCAATTGATGGTCAAATCATATTCAATACCCAATTCATGATTGATTGGAGGTATTGGTTTCAATCAATTGAGCTTAGAATGATGTTTTGTTTAATTTGGTTAATATAGGCTAATTGGGTCAACTTGGGTCAAGTGATTAAATTATCTTGGTTTGACTCAATTGATTGTAATTGATCCATCAAGGATGATCAAAAATCATTGTAGAAGAGGTTGGATAGGTTGATTCAATCCAATTTGGTTGGATGGAGGTTTGGGTCAAATTGATCCTTTAGGTTACTTTGGGTCAAGTGAACCAAATGGGTCAATTGAGTTGAATTGGATTGAACTAGGTTGGGTTGAATTTTATTGTTGATTCAGGATTGATTGATGGCTTTGGTATCACTTAATTTGGATTTATTAGGTTTTGGCTCATTTGGACCCTTTAGCTCAAATAGGCCAATTTGGGTTGATTGAATTGATTTGGCTCAATTGGCTTGATTGTAAGTATTGGAAGGGTTTGAAATAGAGATTTGAATAGTTGAAGTGCTTTTGTGAAAATTGATTGGATTGGTTTCAATTGAATGGGCTTTAGTTTAAATCCATAGGATGATGGTGGAATTGATTTAGGTTAAGGGTTTAATTGATTTGGCTTGGAGCTTGGATATGAAATGAAATACAATTGATGATGGTTATGTTGGCTTGAGGTTTGGTTTTGTATGAGTGGATAAGCATGGGTCATGGTTCAAGCCATAGGATAGGTAGGACCTATTTACCCTAGGGTATAACCTAAGCTAGGGGTATGCTTTCTTAAGTCTCTAGGCTTGGGTTTCATATTCCCTTAATCATTAGAAGTATCCTATGACTAGGGAAATCCAAGTGTCTAGAAGATTCCTAAGTCTAAGAAAGGATGAGTCCTCACTCCAAAATTGAGGTCAACAAATGGACCCCAATTGTGGTGTAACTAATAAGGCACACCACACATATTGGTGTTGACCAAGATGATCAACAACATCCAGGAAGATTACAAGCATTAGAGATGACTATCTATATCCAAGTGGTAAAGTAGATGGAATCATGGATCCTAACATGATGCAATTCATTTCATTTGCTAAGAATTGATTTAGTGTCGAGGATACGAAGGAAGATCATTGGGGATTCGCACATGAGTTTGATAGGATTAAGATTGGTTTATGCTAAGGCCATAAAGGGGGATGCATTGGGGATTGAGATTTCATTGAGTTTGTTTAAATTGATTTGATTTGATTTATGCCTAGGTTGTTGAAGAAAATTTGTTGGGGATTGAGATTTGAATCAAATTCATTTGATTTAATTTGATTATGATGATTAACTTCATTTGAATTTCAATTTTGGTTTGATATGAGTTTGGTTTTGTTGATTGATGTGGCTTGAGTTTGATGATGTATGTTGATTTTGATCTTGGTTTTGATTTAATTTGTTTGATTTTGATTTTGATTGATTTGGTTTGAGTTTGAATTTTGATTTTTAGTTTAGTTTTATTCAATTTGTTTTATTTTTATCTATTTTATTTTTATCTTAATTGATTTTGATTTGGACCCTGTCGGTTTGCGATGGACCGCATAAGGAGGGGTTATATAAGCCTAGACATGCTTCAGATTTAACAGTCCAAAGGGTTAGTCTAACGGTCGCACATTATTGACTATCCAACCTAAGGGTTGTCCATCAGTTTGCAATAGTCATACTAGAAAGAAAACACAGGGAGTCATATCTTCCAAAGTAGAATCAACTGTTGGGGTGACCCATTGATGGCACAATAAGTCAAACCCAAGCTAGGGAAACCATTAAGTGAGTGTCTCTGGTTGACCTCAACTTAGACTAGTCAAGGTGATTCCTATAGGGAGTCTTGCTGACACTGCCCAAAAGATAGGATGCCTACTTGGGAAGAGGTGCCTCTGGGGGTCTTATCTTAATCCATAAGAGATTTCATTTTGTTTATTTCTTTGTTTATTTATTTGCATGGACCCTGTTGATTTGCAAGGGGCCATACTAAGAAGGAGCCATGAGGGCCTTGGCCTATAGTAAGTTTACTAGCCCAAGGGACAGTCTCTACATCCATAGTACAAAGCTTCCAACCATAAGTGTGGTTACTAGAAAGAGGAACTATCCAATCTGATAGTAACCTGGGTCATAACTAGATGGAGTCATGAATACATAATCAATAGAATGCCCATAGGGAAGGTGCCTCTAGGAATCTTATCCTAATCTTTGAAAAATAAAGCCTATATGTATACAGTGGCTGACGCAGGGAGAAAGCATCGGGGACTCATATTTGCCTGGGCGGTATTATCCACTGGGTGGGTTACCATTAGCAAGGCAAACACCAGCCAATCTAAGGTGCCAACTAGTTTGTGGCAATCAAACTAGAAAGAAATCATCGGGGATTCACATCTTCTTAAGAAGAACTGATCATTGGGATAGTCTATCATCAGCTAGACAACTACTTTTCGACCTAGGGTGACTACTAAGTGGGGAATCCAAAGGACTAAACCTAATCTTTATGTAGTTAGGAGGAAGAGGAGCCACTAGGGGTCTTACCCTAATCATAAGATATATACTCTTACCTTGTCAATGCATGGCAGCTAGTTAAAGATTGGTCATGCATCTTCTTAAATAAAGGCATCATCAAAGTAGCTTATTAGTCATGCAATAAGACAGAGCACATTAATAAAGTGCTCATTAGTTTGTAGTGGTTATGTTAGGAAGAAAGCATAGAGTCTCACATCCTCCTAAGCAAAATATTAACCACTAGGGAGTCACACTAGCTAAGTAGTGGATCAAGCCCGATCTAGAGCAACTCTGGGTGAGGGCCGCTGGGGGACTTATCTCATCTCAAAGTAGCTCAAATAAATTAGATTTATATTTAATTTATTTATGTTTATGTGCAATTTTTGTGTTTGTTATGTTCTAATGAAGGATAGGGCGTTGCTCGGGTTCTCTTATACCTATCCTAAACACACAATGAGAATTTTTTGGAAAGCTTCCAATTTAAAGAGATGTTTGATAAAATAGGAATTTTATGATGAAAAATTATTTTGAACATTATTTATGAATAGTATTTCTTTAGATAAAGCCCATTGATAGGAAGCATCGGGCATTCTCCATTCTAGTTGAAGAGTTAATAGGATCCACCATGGTAGGCCTTTTCTATGGTGAAAGGTCCAACCCAAGTGGGTTCAAACTTGCCTCCCATCATACAACAAGCAAAAATTAGTCTCAGAATAAAAACAAATTATCCTACTTGAAAAGCTCTATAGTTGACCAACTTATTATGAGCTTGGATCATCTTTACATTGTATAACTCGAGGTTCTGGCATGCTTGTTATCGTCTCTCTTCCAAACCTTCGTGCTCTCCTAACTGCAACTTGACATTCTATTTAGTTGAGATTTTGTTACCCACAACTATCCTTAATGATGGGAGTTGGACTTCTAATAGTAGAACAACTTTGGACCCATACACTAAGGAGAAAGGGGTAGATTGAGTTGGTGTTCTGTAAGTAGTACGGTAAGCCCACAAAGCTTCAATTAACTGCTTATGTCACTACCGCTTATCATCATCGAGTGTCTTCTTGAGTATTTAGATGAGAGTTTTGTTGAAGGCTTCTACTAAACCATTCACCATAAGAAATAGAAGGTAGAGTATCTCCAATCTATGTTGAGACTCCAGCCAAAGTTGTTGATTTTGGTGTGCTTGAAAGTGGTACCATTATCAGATATGATTCAGTAGGATACCCCGAATCTATATATGATATGATTTCTAAAGAACTAGAGCATATGCTGAGCTTTGACTTCCTTGAGTGGAATCACCTCCACCCACTTGTAAAGTAATCTATGACTGCGAGAATGAACCAGTGACCATTGAATGAAGGAGGATCAAAAGACTTACTATGTCAGTGCCCCAACACTCAAATGGCCATGAAGCCAAAGTTGGTTGAAGAATGTTGGGTGGTTGATGTAGGACCACTCCATGTACTTATCATTGGTGACAACACTGTTATATGTCCATGCAATCTATGATCATCATCAGCCAATAATATCTATGTCTCTTGATTTTAGCCTTCATCTTGGGATCGGATTGATGAGCACCACATAATCCTAAATGTACCTCGGTCACGATCTTATAGGCTTCTTGTTTATCTAAACAATGTAACCACATATGATTGAAGGGTCAACGATATAAAACATCATCCACGAGGGCGTAGAAGAGTGCCTTTTGCTTCACTTGATGTGCTTGAGATTTTTATTGAGGTGGTTTTCCTTTGTTTAGGTAGCCAATGAAGGGTTTCCTCCTATCTAGTTCTTCATCCTTTTTATCAATAACAACCTCCCCTTAAGAGAGTATTTTTTGATGAGTTCAACATCAGTAAGAGGCAGGACCTATCTATCGTGGACCTCTATTGATATGGACTCATCTTTCGGACATGCCAACTCGTGAGCTTGGTTTAAGGCATCAACTATAGCATTTTCTCACCGAGGAATCTTGTAGATTGTGATCTCTAGGATTTCAGTGAGCAACTCCATGGTGTACTTATGATAGTGATGGAGCTTTTCCTTCAAGACCTTGTAGGACCTAACAATCTGGTTGATGACTAGCTATAAATCCCCAAAGATGTCGACGTTCTTGATGCCTAGCGAAATGGCTAACTCCAGACCAGCGATCAAAGCCTCATATTCAACTTCATTGTTGGTGCAAGGCTTGGGTAGATGATATGAGAATCTCATCATGTTGGGGTTTGGCATTAGAAAGAATATTCCTACCCCTGTCTTGCTTGGGAGAATAGATTGTGGTTCTTCTCCTTTTGGAAAGGAAGCTGCACCATCAAAGTATATCTCCCAATGGTGAATACTGGTATCCCTTAAGTTCATGATTTTTTCATCGATGAGATCATCACCAAGCAGGGAATCTACTCGAAGTGGATGTGTTGCTAATAAATTCACAAGTACTTATCCTTTCACCACACGGAGGGGTACGAATATGATATCAAGCTATGATAATATCATGGACCATCATGCCAACCATCTTGATAGTCATGCCAAGAGAATTATAGTGGATTGATTCTAGAAATCAAGTTTACTTTATGAGAGAGCATGTAGTGTCATAGCTTTTAAGATGCGATGATTAAAGAAAGTCAATGCTTCTCAATGGGTGGATAATTTACCTCAACATGTATTAGGTGGCTGAGATAGTATAGTGCATTTCTTTCCCTTTATCGTTAGCTTGGGCCAACAAAGTGTCAAGGGAGTCACCTAGTGCAGCAGTGTATAGTATCAAATGGTTTGCTCGGGATAGGGGCAGCTAAGACTAGGGATGTCATGAGGTATTACTTTATGCTCTCAAAGGCATCATCCCACTTGAACTTAGTGTCTTTCTTTACTAGTGTTGAAAATGGTTGACATCTGCCTGATAGGTTAGATGTAATTCATCTTAAACACACCAACCTCCCTCGGAATGATCTGAGTTGGGTTAGGCTTTTAGGGGCTGATATTTCTAATATCACTTTAATCTTCAGTGGGACGATTTCAATTCCACAGTGTCAGACAATGAACCCAAGAAACTTTCATGAAGATACTCCAAATGCACACTTTAGAGGGTTCACTTTGAGGTTGTATTTCCTTAACCGCTCAAAAACTAGTCTCATGTTAAATAGATCGTCTACCTTTTCTTTGCTTTTGATTACAAGATCATCGATGTAGCATTCGACTTGGTGATGAATAAATTCATCGAAGATTCGAGTCATGACTCACTGGTATGTGGCGCCATCATTTTTAGTAATTCGACCTTATAGCATTTTTAGCATTTTTGCATTTTTAGCAATATATTCATCGATGTAGCATTCGACCTTATAGCAATATATTCTGATCAGGGTTCTAAAAATAGCATTCCTTTCATCTTCAAGTGCCATCTTTATTTTATTATACCTAGATAAACCATCCATGAAAGAGAAAATTGCATGAGATAAGGTAAT
The DNA here is from genome assembly GCA_021442155.1 of Cymbidium sinense. Taxonomy (NCBI): domain Eukaryota; kingdom Viridiplantae; phylum Streptophyta; class Magnoliopsida; order Asparagales; family Orchidaceae; genus Cymbidium; species Cymbidium sinense. Next base: position 44,095,179 of record CM038221.1, on the reverse strand, counting down.
GCCCACCATCAATTCTGGTATTAGTAGTGAGAATTCATCTTCTGGGCATGCCTTGTTAAGATCTCTAAAATTATCGCATATATAAATTTGGCCATTCTTCTTCTTGACTGGGATGACATTAGCCAACCAGGTGAGGTATTTTTCCTCTCTGATGAAATTAGCATCGATCAATTTCTTGACTTCAAAAATGACTTATTGTTCAATGTCTAATCACATGTCTATGGGAGCTTGCTTGATGGTTAGCATAAGGTTGTATCCCTAGCTTTTGAACTGCTATGTCATAAGCTAATCAAAGCATTTCTTCATAACTCCATGCAAAGCAGTCCTTAAACTCAATGACTAGCCTAACTAAGTCATTGGGTTCAAATTCATTCAGTAAGGAGCTGATGTACGTTGGGCGTGGGTCATCTTCAGTCCCCAAGTTGATTTATTTGAGTTCTTCAATGGTTGATTTGATTTCTTCTTTGAATTCTAGGGGTGTATCTTTGACTTGGAAATCATCTGGATCATCTGAAGTTTCTAAGTACACCTCCTCATATGAGTTGATGTTGTTTAAGAAGAACCTATCAGATTCTAAATGATTGGTGATGACCACGTAGCAGTAATCATCATCAAGTGGGCCCACTATACTAAAGCCTAGTCCTAGTCTTGATTGAGAGCTCTTGAACTTGTTGTTCCATAATCTTTTGGATGTAATCTGACCTATGCTTAGACCATGCATTTGAAATTAAACCATTCTTTTCCAAATTAAGAACCTAAGGCGAGTACCAATCAAAAGATAATTCTATTAAATCTTTAAAAGATTCATCCTCAAGTTCTACATCAACTTCTTAACTTGAGGATGTTACTCCTAGATAGAACCTCTAGATCTTTGTGCTTGCACATGCTTTAGGGGCTTCCTTAACTACCAAACCTCAACTTTTTCTGAGGAAAGTGTGGTTAAAGCTAAGGTTCCCATCTGATGTCTGATAGTTTCACATAATAGAGACTTGGATACATCCAAGATTTTCTTGGGACCCAGGCTTCATCACTGTCGAGCTCGAGTGTCGCTTCCAATGGGATCTACTATCGAGAAAAGCTAGCCAACATGCTAATTACATAAGACTCATCATCTGAACAAGATTCTATGTCTATGTAGATAGTAGGTGTACTTCTGGATGCTGGAATGAATCTCCTGGTAGGTGGTAAGTATAGAGGCCTTCCACCTCTAGGACTCCCTCTAGACTTGCCTCTTTCTTTTCTGGTGGAGGTCGAGTCATCCTCCCCACTTGTTCAAATGGAGTAGCGAATTGTGGGTGGAATCTAATATCGAGCTCTATGTCCTCCTTAAGGACTTCTTCTCATTCCTTTTTCTTTTAGTTTTCTTCTTCTTTTTCATTTTGTTTTATTTCTTTTTCTTTTTGATTTTGACTAAAGTCACAAGAGAAAATATTTTGCTTCGAGGAGGAGTCGCATCCTCATATATCCCATCATGAACTAAATGGCTTGAGTTCTCCTTTAACGCAATACTCAATTCCACCCCTTAGGAACTTGATGCACTGATGTAAGGAGGATGGAACCATGTTGTTCTCATGTATCCAAGGTCGACCTAGCAAAGCTTTGAAAAATGTATCAAAATCTATTATGTGAAACTTGGCTTCAGTCTTCCAATCTTCTATCTCCAACGACGATATTATGGAGCCTAAGGCCCTCTCAGCTTGTTCATTAAATCTTTTGACATAATCCTCTCCATTTGAAGTTTAGAGATGTCAATCCTCAAGTAGGCAAGGGTTCTTAGACTTATAATGTTCACTGATGCACCAAGATCAGTCAACACTCTAGATAGTCTAAATCTACCAACATCTACTGTAATGTAGAGAGGACAGTTATGCTCTATCATCCTTAAAAGCAGATCTTCATATGTGAATGTAACTTCTAAGATCTTATTTAGAAAGCCTTCCTCCTCTCAAATAGCGGCCAACTGAGCTAAGCATATTTTAGGGTCAAGTAAAGCTTTGACTAATGACTCCCTCATCTCTCTAGATAAAACAAGGGCATCATACTGACAACTTTCTAAGATGTGCTAAGATGTTGTAAATAACTTTAGACTTGTCCTCCATAAGCATATCCAAGGGTGGAGCATCTTATTGAGAGGCCCGCTCCTAGAACTTGACCGCTATCTTATCTGAGGTGCTACTTTAGGAGGTAGAGCTTTCCCACTATGGAGGTTGTCTTCAGTGACTTCTTGTGATGAGGAGCTTGTGAAAATTTCTACTTGCTCATTGGGTATACCTATATCTTCTTCTAGAAGTTGGATGGCTCCAAATCAATCTCAAAAGGTAAACCCCGATGATTTAGAAAAGGAAAATTTATTTCTGAATCAGAGTGGGATTGATCATAATTATTTTAAGTTATTATTATTATGACTTGGAGAACTATCTATTGGAATGAAATCACTAAGATCATCAAAAGTATACTAGATGCATGTTGAATTATTCTTCTTCATTGATTTCCTTAATTTTAGAGGTGGTATATGGTATAAATCAATTAAAGTAAGAAATATGTGGGGTTTGGTGTCCTTATCCAGAGATACAATGCTCCTGCTGGTGGTGGTGGAGCTGGTAGATGTGGTAGCTGCAACTATGGAAGGAGAAATGCTAGACTCGAATGGTGATTGCACTATGGAACTATCGCATGCAGCTGATGGCTGCAACTATTGTTGGGCTTTCACGCTCTTCAAGTTGTCCCTAACAACTAGCAAACTTTTCTTAGTGTTGGAGGTCTAAGCTGAGTCAAGAACCTATAGAAAGTTTTATTGATTTTAAAAATTATTTTTTAGAAGGATGAGATAAAGAGATATCCCAACCTTCATTTATCTTAAGAGGATAGGATGTATCCCCAAAGATTACTTTAACAGAACTAGAGGGTTATTTTACTAAGTATTCTTTAGGGATAACTATGGCTCCTGACTTGTAGCTATGCTCAAGCCAATCCTTGAAAGTGGAACAATCCTCTAAGACATAGCCTAGCATGCAGTGGTAAGGGTAGTAGTTAGAATCATCACTCCTGCCCACTTCCTCTGGCTTTCTAGGCTCGGGTAGTTGAAAATCAAGTTTCTTAAGAAGGATCTTAAAAATCTTCCTAACCACCTCCCTATTGAATGAATATGGTTTGTTGAGTTTGTCGACAAGGGTAGATTGAAAATAGCTACTTGGTGGTGGATACTAGTATCACTATTATGTAGAATGCTATACTGGTGGCCATTATGGCGGCCGAGGTAGTGGAAGAGGAGGCGAGAGTGGAGGCTGTTGAACTCGAGGACTCTCAAATTATGCTCTCATTGGCTGCTTCCCCTTGTCTACGGCCACTACAATCCCTGGCATCTTTTCAAATACCTTCTAAGTCTTGGGCTTAGATGACTGGTTTAAGAAGGGTAATTGATTTGGCTTCCTATTATAGGTTAGCTGCCTTATTGATTAATTTCTCAAATATATTAAGAAGAATCTCAATGGCATGCTACTCTTGCAGTTGTGGTTTACATTTCATGCTCAGGTTATACCATCTAAGAATGTAATCAATAAGGGACTCGTTAGGCTTTTGCTTCTTTATAATAAGGTCCCCTATAGTTACCCTTTTGTGAGGTCCAACAAACCACTTGATGAAGAGCTACTCTAACTTTGTAAAGGACTTCATCAAACTATCGGGAAGTTCAGCATACCAATCAAATGTGATCCTTGAAAGGCTACTAACAAACTATTGGAAAAGTAATGCATCGCTACCACCTTGCAACAACTAGCTCAGAAGTATGCTACATGCTGCCTTAAGTTCCCACTGCCATCAAATATCTTGAAGGATGGTGGCATAAAACCCTTGGGGTATTGAACTACATCAAATTCCTCTAGGTAGGTCTACCCTTTAGAACAAATGAGCTCCCTTGGGCTTACGCCAATGCTTCCTTCACTTATTGTTCCACCCTTTGCTTGATATCTTTTTTATGCTTGGAGGTGCTATCAGTGACCTTCCTATGCAAACTACTAGCATCCTCATCCATAGGAGTGCTCTTAGGATTTAGGCTATGTACTAGCTTAGGCCAATCGGTCTCCATGGGAGTAGTTTGTGAAGCTTTGGATTTATTTTGTAAGTCTAAGACCATTGCCATCAACTCCTCAATCCTTCTCTCCATCCTATCGATTTATTCACCTTTAAGTTTGATTTGTTGGAGGAGGCATTAAGTTGAGTTTGATGCCTCACCTTCCTCAACTACAATGCCTTTCTGGCTAGGTTGCTCCCTATGCAAGGATCCTCGGGTATCGACCATATGAATTTCATTGATATCATCCAAAAAGTCATCTTCATCGGCATTAAAATCAACCATACCCTCCTCTTAGTCAAAATGATATTCCTTACTATCTGCCTCACTACAACACGATAGTCTTCCAAAATATCCTCCAAAGACCGGTCATCCACCTGACTCAGTGCTACATAAATATAAGTTGAATGGTGACTGCCAACTGGACTGAGCTCTAAAGAAGAAATGCACCGAATGCTCTTGATAGATGGAGTGTTCTCCCTAACTGACTCAATAATCATGGGGGTCACCTCGGTATCCCCTCCTTCCTTCTCCTCCAATTGCAGTGGTGGAGCGACCACGACAGTCACTCCTACTTTACCACTATTGGGATGGAAGGTCGTGTGGGGGAGCTCGACCTCATCTCAATAGGCGGAGTAGATGAAGTGGGGTCCTTGGGATATAGCTATATCACCAAGGGGAAAGATCTCTCTCTAGATGTGTACTGGTGGAACTTGATGGGGACTTCAGATGGCAAAACATGAACGGGTGAAGGTAGTCGGCAAGTGGTGCGGTGCAATGGTGGTGACACCGACTGCCTCTCCACTGGAGATCTCCTAAGATTACTCTTGATTAAAGTAGTTAATCAACATCTCCAAAGATTTCAAGGTTACACTATCAATGGATTGGTTATTTTTAGAAAATCAAGTGGGAATATTCAATGTAGAAAGACTTAATTTTAGATTCCAAAGGAAGATAAGTAGGGAGCACTCATGATACTAGGATGCCTAATGAGCACTCCAATTTATCCTATGCTGAGGCTTTATATATTTAAAGGAGAAGATTTATTTTGATTTGAGTTAAAATTTTATTAGAATATTAAGGCTTATAGTCCATCAACACAAGATTGCCAAGATGCCTAAGAGGTGATGATTTATGCTCATAGCCTGAAGAAAATAAGAAACCTCGGATCCTAAATCTTGAAGGCTTTAGTATAAGCTAAAAGCATGACCTAAATCTAAACGAAAGGGGGACATAATAGTTTACCTCCACAAGAAAGGATAAACTCATATGACTCTTTTGGACTTACAACTGCCTGAAGTGACCGCCAACTAATACCTTATACGCTTCAAAATCATGTAGGCCAGTCTTATGAAATTGCAAGATAGTTAGGCTATTATTTAATTAAGAATAAAAACTAGAGTCCTAAACTCACTCCCTAAGAGACTAGATCGTGACTGGCATGAAGACATGACTCAAACTAAATACAAAATTTTAGAAATTCTTTATCACATTTTGACACATAAATTTAGGACAAAGGCTTAGGACAATTATGTCTAAATTCATGATGAAATTAGATTATTGGTTAAATCAGTAGGAGGAGGTGTTCTCCACTACAAGGGATGCCTTCACAGGTCAAGCATTCCTATCATGCAAGAGTGGAGACTCTCCCTATTTAAGAATGAAATAATATATTATGCATGATGTTAGAGCATACATCATTCAACTAAGGGGTTGTTAAATCTTTTAGTTATCTTGATTATAGCCTAAGCTTTAAAGTGAGGTTATGAGTTCTTTTAAAATTTTTATAAGTTATTAGTTGGGGTAGAAAAATTAATTTTGTCTTAAAGAGCCTACCACATCTGCCACACATTCAAACATCAAGCTTAAAAAACTTATGAAGAGCATACAATTTCTATTGCATATTTTAAAGACAACAATCAAACATTTATAGATTATCATGAAATAATAAGAGGCTGGTGCGACCGGGTTTCATCGTACACCCCAAAAAAAGAAGAAATTGGGTAGCCAAGCTCTATTCTTATACAACCCAGATTATAATAAAATTTTATAATTACAATTGAATTAAATACTATGGGGGTTTTCATTCTTCTTCATTTCTTCTTCTTCATTTGACTTGATTTTTCTCCAAGGATTCACAGGGCCTCCCAGGAGTTTTCCTTCTAGCCACTACTCATTCTAAACCCCATAGAACTAATCCTATTTTCTATTGCAAAATTACATATTTGGAAGAATAAAATCTAACTACACCTGCAAAATAGATGTTAGCTACATCGAGCATACAAATCCAAGAAGTTTTATTATATAATTTGGACTTAGCACCCTGTACATGGGTAACAAAGCCCACTTATCTTAATGTGGATTACACAAAGGGGCATAAGCAACCTGCAAGTAGAAATATTTATATTTATTATTTTAGTAGCCCATTTAGCATAATACCCTACAATAAATAATATTAGGCTAACAATAGCCTAACATCCAATTTATGCATAAATAATCCTAGCATCCAGTCTAAAATATTATATCACAAAATAAAACACAACATCATAGCATACACCCTCCTAATTTAGAGCTAGAAGTGGTGACTTAGTACTCTATTATGTGTGCTTAGGCTTAGTGTGGTAGATCTTAGCTAAGCCTTAGAATTACAATTGGCTAAGGTTTGGAATTGTTTAAGTTAAACATGAGGGTAGTTTTATTTCAAGTTATTTAGAGAATTGGTGGATTTTAATTTTTACTTTCTTTTAATTCATTTTATATTTACTTAGCATCTAATTATTGTAAAGAGAGGAAAGAGGTTTTCCCCTCTTCATCCTTATCTTAAGTTATTTTAAAAAGGCACGTTATTATGACTTGGTTTCTTTTAGTGAATGGCTTATTAAATATTTTATTAATCATGAGTTTGGGTTAATCTTAAAGAAATCCATTCAAACATGAAAGGCATCTTAAGATTAATGAGATTGAATAATTATCACATGGATAATGTTATATTATTCCTATTCATCATTAATAACATGCATATGATTTTGAATTTAGAGTACCTATACATGTAATGTATTTTTGGCACACTTAAATGATTATGAATGCATATACTTTTGGTAGAAAAGAGGGATTTCATTCCTTAGCTAAGTACACATACACATGTATTCAAGATTTAAGCAAGTACGTGTCATTGTTTAAACTAGGGAAGTGAGATAATCTAAGACCTCCTTGGGGATAGTTAAGCCTCGTATTCTTGTGATGTTCAGACTATATACTTGATATCTTAAAAACACATGAATGTATCCACAACCCTGAGAATGAGAATCATGCAAAAATTGTATGTTAATAAATTCATTTATTCATGTCAAATAAAGTTCTATTCAAAATGTACACATAAGAATGAAATTAAGTATGGTCCATTGTTAACCAAAGAAGTGTTTAATCTAAGACATCTGTGAGGCTACTTAAAGCCTTGTATTCCCAAGATGTCTAGACTATATACTTACTAACATTCAAACATATGCACATGAATCATGAAAATAAAATAATATTTTAACATATTTAAGCTATAAGCAAATGTAGATCATCTACAATATTCATACTAACATTAATTTAAACATTCATTTAAAATTTTGAAAATAGTTTTGGATTTTATTAGTGATAATATCCACATATATAATAGGATTAATCTAACACATGCAACTTACACATAGTTAAATTTAATTAATTATTTTATTTGAAAACATGAATGGATGATATCAAATGACATGCAAAATTTATAATGATTGAAGTAATAATAAACACTTCCACATAATCCATTGAACTACATTAATTACTAAGGAAAATCATATTAAATAAAATCATTGAAGATCAATCGAAGCTTCTTATGGAATTTGATGTTTATGTTTGAATTATTAAACTTAAAGAGGAGAAATAACATTTGATGTTTCAACGCCATTCCACATTAGTGACTTAATATGTTTAAGGAAAATTAATTAAGTGAATTTTATGGATTAATTAAGTTCAAATCCTTAAGCAAGTAGTTTATTTTCCTTTCCTAAATTTAATTAATTCAATTACCCATTTAATTATGAGCCTGCAATGATACACAAATGAGAAATTAAAATTGCAATGCACTTAAAGACCTAATGACATAAGGTTGATAATTAAATATCAATTGATTTAAATAAGGATCTAATTAAGTACTTATATGATTTTCCCACACCCATGGGTTAACCATATGTTCCTTAAAGGTCTTTATGCTATTAAACACATAAAGAGGAATCCACAAATTCAAATTAAATCTTAAGCAATTATCATTTTGATTTGATTTAATTTCATCATTAATTATTTAATTAATCCTTGATTAAATCATAATTTAATTAACCCTCATATGGAAAGGGGTTTAGGCAAAATGATTAAGAAAGATGTCTTAACCATTTATCCTCATCAATTCCACTATTAATAGTGCTTAATCAAGTTTAATTAGTTAATTTTTACTATTTGACATTTTAATAATTATTAAATCACTTAATGAGGGTAATTAGGATTTTAAATTTAAATTCTCCTAATTACCTAGACAATAACTCTCAAGAAAATTATGAGAGGCAGAGAACAATCCAAGGAATCAACACATCCAATTTGAGATTAATTGGCTTAGTAACTAGGGCTTAATTAAAAAAATTAAGAAAAACTTCAAACCCTAATTAAGCATTATTCATCGTTCAAACATTGGGGATTTTAATTTTATTAAATTCTCCACTATTTACCATTTCCAATATAGGTTTACTCATATTTTTAGGATTTTTCTACAATTAGTTATAAATTTTTTGAAGTTTTAAGTAATTAATCACAATTTTAATTCATAAATAATCTCTTAACTCGTCGGCGCCATGCATGAATTGATGTGGTGTCACTTTCCATGTGGAACCATGGGATAGGCTACTTAAAACATCCCGCGTGATAACATGTTGCGTCGATCTGGATAACAGATTAATCTCATGAAATCTAAAAGATTAAATTGAAAAAAACTAGTGGGTTAAATCACAGTCATCCATTCTAATCATGAGGAATGGACGATGCATAATCCTTCATCCCCTGAGTGCCAGAAGATGGACATCGTCCTCCATTCGTAGCTCAATCCAAGTTTGTTAAAGCTCATGGGGCGTTGAGATCGACTCCAAAATATTCGAGGAAGAGATCTAGGGATATCCTATAGTGGAACTTTCATGAAATCACAAAATCTTTCATAAAAAGAAAAATCCTATTGGATTTTCTACGGTTTGCCATAATTTACCTCGCTAGAGCTCAATACTGGTGGTCCGATGATTGAGGTAGCTTCGTCTTGAAGAAACAAAGCCCTGTTGAGATGAACTCAAGCTGCCTCCTAGCCAAAGTCTTTGTGGACCAAATGCCACCAAAAAATTCATCAGAGTTGGTCTAGGAGAGGTCTCTCATGCTCGAATTGATCAAAAATTAATTCATTTTGACTGGCCGGAGCTTAAAGAAGACGTGGGAGAAGTTAATTGAATTTTGGTGAAGTTTGAGTGGGGTTGGACGGACGAGGGCTCGATTTCATTCAGCTTTTGTCTCATCTATGTCAGGGAGCACGAGAGAGTTTAGGGATGCTCACAAACTTTATGGAAGCTCCCTGTGTAGTTTGAATTTTATGGTGAGGAGTATACCCTACTCAATTGATCGATGGGATCTCAACTTTGTCGGCCCCGCCGCCTGTGAGGTTGAGGGCCAGTGATGGGCTAAGGTGGAGAGTCTTGAGTTGATAAATGCATGGCATGGGATGAGGTGATGTGTACCTCCTCCCCCAAGTGTGTCATTGGGAAGCCAAAGGTTAACTCACCCTCTCTTGACCCATAGATGAACCCAATCACAGGGTCATGTGGGTTAGTGGTCTATGCATCCAAAATGGGCGAAAGGTGGCTGCCAAAGGTCAATGGGTTGGTATGACCATCCAAATCGGGATTTTGTTTCATTCAGATGGGTTTGTCCAATAGGTTTTGGGCTAATCTGGGCCAACCATGGGTTAGTTCATGTGGGCTGACCCAAGGATGGATCATGCCAAGTTTGGTTGGGTTTGGACATGGTTTGAATGAGTTTTCCTAAGTTTGACCCATATAGGTCAAATTGGATCAAATTGATGGTTTGGTTAAGTTTAAATGATCATTTGGGATGTTTTGGTTCAATTAGTTTGGTTTAATTTTAAGTGAATTTGGTTTTGACTCATATGGATTCATGTGGGTCAATTAGGATAAGTTGACTAATTTGGTCAAATTGGCCAAATTGACTTGGGTGGAAGGTTGGTTTAGGTTTAAATGATGACTTTAGAATGATTGTAGGTGTTGATTTAAATTGATTTGAATTTGGGAATGATTTGCTTGAATTTGGCCCTATCAAATCGCTAAATGGGTCAATTGGGTTGGTTTGATCAAATTGGGTTCAATTGAGGCTTAGATTATGTTCAACAATCAATTTGTGATTGATTAGAGGCATTGGTTTCAATTAATTGAGTTTGGAAAGAGATTTGACTCAATTTGGCCCTTTAGGTCAAATTGGGTTAACTTGGATCAAGGGGGGCAAATGGAATTGGTTAGGTCCAATTGATGGTCAAATCATATTCAACACTCAATTCTTGAATGAAGTTTGGTTCAATTTGGTTCATATAGGCTAATTGGGTCAACCTAGGTCAAATGATCAAACTAGCTTGGTTTGACGCAATTGATTGTAATTGATCCATCAAAGATGATCAACAATCATTGCAGAAGAGGTTAGATGGGTTGATTCAATCCAATTTGGGTTGGATTGAGGTTAGGGTCAAATTGGTCCTTTAGGTTACTTTAGGTCAAGTGAACCAAATGGGTCAATTAAGTTGAATTCGGTTGAATTAGGTTGGGTTGAGTTTGATGGTTGGTTTAGGATTGATTTATGGTTTTGATTGCAATTGATTTGGGTTTAATTGGGTTTTGGCTCATTTGGACCCTTTAGGTCAAATGTGTCAATTTGGGTTGATTGAATTGATTTGGCTCAATTGGTTTGATTGTAAGTATTGGAATGGTTTGAAATGGAGATTTGAATAGTTGGAGTGCATTTGTAAAAATTGATTGGGTTGGTTTCAATTGAATGGGATTTGGGTTGGATCCATAAGATGATGGTGGAATTGATTTAGGTTAAGGGTTAAATTGATTTGGCTTGGAGCTTGGATATAAAATGAAATCTAATTGATGTTAGTTGTGTTGGCTTAAGATTTTCTTTTGGATGAGTGGATATGAATGGGTCATGGTTCAGGCCATAGGATAGGTAGGACTTATTTACCCTAGGGTATGACCTAAGCTAGGGGTATGCCTTCTAAAGTCTCTAGGCTTAGGTTTAGTGTTCCCTTAATCAATAGAAGTGTCCCATGACTAGGTAAATCCAAGTGTCTAGAAGATTTCTAAGTCTAAGGAAGGATGAGCCCTCACTCCAAAAGTGAGTTCAACACATGCAAGAGTGGAGATTCTCTTTTTTTTTAAGAGTGAAATAATATGATATGCTCGGTGTGATAACATACAACATTCAACTTAGGGGTTCATAAATGTTTTATTTTCTTGTTTATAAACTTAGGCTTTAGAGTGAGATTATGAGCTAGATTAGAATTTAGTTATGATTTATTTAGTAAGAATAGAAAGTTTAGTTTTATTCTAAAGAGCCTACTGCATTCATGCCACACACTAAACATACACACTTTAAGAAACCTATAAAAAGCATGTCATTTTTATTGCACAATCTAAACATAACAATCAAATATTTATGCTTTGCAAAATAATAGAAGGTCAATGGGGCCAAGTACCATTGTACTCACCAAAAAAGAAAGGAAATTAGGTAGTTGAGCTCTACCCTTATACACCTAGATTACAATTAAACTTTTCAAATGAATTAAAAACTATATGGATCTTCAATTCTTATTCTTCTTCCTTACTTGGATTAGCTTGCTCTAGGCTTCATAAGGCCTCCGAGGTTTTTTTTTTATAGCCACTGCTCATCCTAAACCCCATAGCACTAATCCTAATTCTATTACAAAAATTACATCTTTATAAAAAGTAAAATCTAACTACACGTACAAAATAGATGTTTGCTAAAACTAACATATAAGCCAAGCAGTTATATTTCACATATTTGGATATAACATCCTACACTTAGGTAACGAAGCCCACCTATCCTTAATGGATTATGCTTAAGGACATAAACAACACCTGCAGGTAAGAGCATTTATATTAATTTATTATTACAATAGCCCCTCAAGCACAATCTCCTACATAAATTATCATTAGGCTAATAACGGCCTAACTTTTAGTTTACACAAAAATGACTAATATCTTGTCTAAAATATTATATTACAAAACAAAACATGTTACCACAACATACACCGGCATAACCTAATACTAGGATTGGAGACTTAGTATTCTAATGTGTGTGCTAAGGCTTAGTGTGATTTGTCTTCATTGAGCTTTAGGATTAAGATTCTCTAAAGTTTAGGATTGTTTAAATTACCCATTAAGGGTGGTTTCACTTTAAGTCTTTTAGTAGCTTGATTGAGTTTTAACTTATGCATTTTTTTGTTTACTTCTTACTTAAGAACTAATCATTATGAAGACAAGAAAGGGACTTGATTCTTTCATCCCTAACTAAGTTGATTACCAAAGATATATTATTATTTCTTTAACTTTCTTAATAGGTCATTCATGAATTTTATTTTAGCCTAAGTTTAGATATATATATATATATATATATTCTATATATATATATATATATATATATATATATACATGCAATGTACTCATATTTTTGCACACTTAATGAATGTTGATGCATAAATTTGATAGAAAAAAGGGATTTCATCACATTGTTAAGCATATGCAAACATGTATAAGGAATTTAAGCAAGTACGTATCATTATTAAACCAGGAAAGTGAGATTAACTAAGTCCTTCTTGGGGCTACTCAAAGCCTCATGTTCTTAGAATGTCCAGACTATATACTTATCAATTCAAATACATATAAGCATATACATAAACATAGAAATAAAATCATGAAAATGTTGTGTATGAATATCTTTTACTTATGTAAAGCTTAATGGCAAAATGAAAAGGGTTTTACATTATGTTCTAATGTATGCACATATATAAATTAAAATAAAAAAGTACGTGCCATTGTTAAACAAGAAAAGTGAGATTATCTAAGACCTCCTCGGAGTTACTTAAAGTCTCGTATTCTCGGGATGTCCAGACTATATACTTGCTAATTCAAATAAATGAATACATAAGTATGAACATAGGAATTAAAAAAAAAGATTGTCAAAATTTAATTACAAGTAAATGAACATGTCATTTTTTTACATAATCAATTATTTATAATAAGTATTGATTTAAGATTCATAATTAATATATAGTTTTCAAATAGTTTGAGATTTACTAATGATAATAGCTACAACATTTGATAACATTTGTCCACCTCATGTAATCTAAATGCTATCATATTCTTTTAGATTTAAAACATGAATACATGAAGCACATGACATGCACATTTATGATAAGTTGAAAAGAAGTAATTGAACATCACCATACTACATACTTGATTTCATTAGAACTTAAGTACAATCAAGTTAGATAAACATCCTTTAAATCTAAACAAAATTTCTTTAATGCTTCATTTTAAAATTCTATTTTTTGAAAACCTAAAGAGGAGAAATAATGCTTAGAATTCACTCCATCCCATGTTGGTTATTTAATATGTTAAAGGAAGAAAATTAGACATATTTTATGGATTAATTAAGTTCAATATTAATTATATCAATTTGATTACTCTTCCCAAGCTTCTTTAATTTATTTAACTACATAAACATGAGCCTTCGATAATATGCTTTGGAAAAATAAAATTTGCAATGCACCTTGAGATATAATGCAATTAGGTTCATGTTTAAGAATTAATTAAATTAAAGAAGGAAAATATTTAAGCGAATACTCTTATGACTTTCCCATACCAATAGAAAAATCATAATTTCTTTAATAACTTTATGTTATTAAACACATAAAGGGATTAATGGGTTGCACTTGAGTTACTTAAATTGATTTCATTCATATTTGTTTATTAATTTTTTTTAATTTAACCTTAATTATTAAACATATTAATTAAACCCTTTAAGAGAATACATTTAGAAACCATTAAGAGAAGGGTTCATAATGAATTCCCATGTTATCCCCACTATTTATATTAATCAGTTAACCAAAATTACTTAATTTTACTGTTCATTGATTTTAGGAATACTCAAACCATTTAAAAAGGGTAATTAGGATTAAAATTTTGAGATTTCTCAAACCACATGATAAATAATTCCAAGAAAAATATGGGATGTAGAGGACATCCCCTAGAATCAACATGCCAAATTTGGAATTAATTAGCAAAGTAATTTGGCCTTAATTAAAGTAATTAACCTAAGCATCAAACTTTAATTAAGCACTATTCATTAAATATTAAGTAGAGATATTATTTTTATTAAATTCTCCTCTATCTAAGTTTTCCAAAATTGGATTATTTGCATTTTTTTGGATTTTCCATAATTAGTTATAATTTTTTAAAGTTCTAGCTATTTAATTATGTCCAACACGACGGCGACGCAGTTTCATCTCAATCATCTGATGAGATCGGAAGATCGAGATTAATTTCATTATTATGAAAGGATTAAATCTAGATTTTTAGCACGATTGATCACAACCACCCTTTCTAATCAAGTGGAACAGGCGACCAGTGATTCGTTGTCCCGTGAGCACCGGAAGATGAACACCATGTGCCTTCCATTGCTCAATATGAGTTCATTGGAGTTCGTTTGATGGCAGAATCAAATCCAAAATGATCAAGGAAGAGATCTAAGGAGATCCTATGGTGAAAATCGCATGAAACCACATTTTATTTTGAAAAAGATCAACACCTAGTAGCCAAACCTACGATTACTAGATTTTACCTCGTTGAAGTTAGAAATCGACGGTCCATTGACAAATGTAGCTTCATTATGAAGAGACGAAGCCCTGTTGAGAATATCTTGAGCTACCTCCCCGCTGACCGGTCTATGGACCAAGCGCCACCATAGAAGTCACCGGAGTTGGTCTAGGGATGCTTTCCAATGACCGAATCGATTAGAAATCGATTTATTTTCATTCATTGAGGCTTTAGGAACATGTGGAAAGAGTTAATTTAGATTTCATAGAGTTTTGATGAGGTTTGATGAACAGGGCTCTTAGGCTTGGATGTAGGTTGGTCTCACCAACAATGGGATGCACGGGGAACTCCGAGAAAACATACGGACTAATCAGATTGCTCCAGAGAAGGTGTCCCATGAGTTTGAATAAATGGAGAGGAGTATACTCACCTCCCCAATTGAACTAAGGGTTGAGATTGGCTGAGCCTTTGGTAATCATCCGGCTAGAGTAGGTAGCTAGAGGTGACAGGAGATTGCCGAGGTGGATGTGTGTGAGACATTGAGGGAGTGTAGTGGGATGCCATGGAGTGCACACTCTTCCTTAGGTGGACCAATGGTGGCTCATGGGTGAACTCACCCTCTCTTCACCAAAGATTGAACCAAACAACCTTAGGTTAAGTTAGATTAGAGGTTCTTTGTCCCAAAAGGGCCAAAGATGGGTGAACCCTTCAAAATAAGAATTTTATCTCATTTGGAAGGCTTGGTTCAATGGGTTTGACCGAACTCATGTTCACCATGGGTTGGGCCCACATGGGTAGGCCCATGGCGACTCAAGAATGAGTCATGCCAAGTTGGGTTGGGTTGTACTTAATTTTGTTGGGTTTGGCTCAATTTGATTCAGGTAGGTCAAATGGGTTCAATTGGGCTAAATTGGCTATTTTGACCAAATTGGGTCAAAGTGGGAGTTTGGTTAATTTTAATTGGTCAGTTGGAATGAGTTAGAGCAATTAGTTTAATTCAATTTGGATTAGATTTGGATTTGGTTCATATGGTTCAATTTGGGTCAAATGTGTCATGTTGACTAATTTGACCAAATTGATCAAATTTTCTTGAGCATTGGTTAGGTCCATGTTCAATTGATCATTAGTGATTGATTGAATGAGTTGATTTGAATTGATTTGGATTAGGGAGTGATTTGGTTTAATTTATCCCTTTAGGTCAAATTGGGCTAAGTAGATCAATTGGGTTGGATTGACCAAATTAGGTCTAATTAAAGGTTGAATGATGTCCAACATTCAATTAGTGATTAATTAAAAGTATTGGTTTCAACCAATTTGATTTAGATAAAATTGGGTCAAATTGAGTCAAATTTGGTCAACTTGGGTCAAGAGGCCAAATTGGCTTGATTAGGTTCAATTGATTGTAGTGGAGTGTTCAATAGTAACCTACAATCATCAATGAAGAGATTGGATAGCTTGAATTGATCTAATGGGAGTTTGATTAAAGTTTGGTCTAATTGGGTCTTTTAGGTCACTTTGGGTTATGTGGTTTGGTCAAATAAATTTGGATTAATTGAGGCCATAGATGGTTGGAATATATTCAATGATGAATTTGAAGTTGATTGATGGCTTTGACTGTAATTGATTTAAGATCGATTAGATTTTGGCTCATTTGAACCTTTTACGTCAAATGTGCTAACTTGGGCTAATTAAGTCTAATTGATTTAATTGGATTGATTGCAATTGTTGGAATAGATTGAAATGATCTATTGGATAACTAAAATGATTGAGAGAACTAAAGTGAGTTTGGTTTGCTTGGATTGGTTTGAATGGAGTTTTAAGCTTGAAGTGGGTTAACTTGGGTTGAGATTCAAATTAATTTGGATTGGAGCATGGGTTGGAAACCAAATTCAATCAAGGTCAATTATTGGCTTAGGGTTGAGGTTTTAATCATTTGGTTTAGGTTTAAATAAATTGATTTGTATGAGTATCAATTTAAGCCTTAGGGCAGGTGAAGCCCACTTGTCCTAAGTTAAGCTCTAGACTTAGGGTCATGCCCTACAAGTCTCTAGGCTTGGGTTTATTGTCCCTTTAACTATTAGAAGTGTCCTAGCACTCAAAAAACTTAAGTGTCTTGAAGAATCACAATCCTAGGGTGGGAGTGATCAATCTTCACTCCAAAAGTGAAGTCTAAAAGTCTCTAAACCTATATCTAAAGTGCTCTAACATAAGCTAAAATCTAAACCTAAATCTACTCGGTGAAGTGGGATATAACGATTCACTTTCACTAGAAAGGGTGTATCGATTTTGACTCTTCTAGACTTACAACTGCCTGGGGCGGCTGCCATCTAGCACCTCCTATGATTCAAATTCATACGGGCCAATTTCATGTACTTACATGATAGCTAGGCTGTTGTTTATTAAGAAAGAATCTAGATTCATACACTCACTCATTAAGAGAATAAATCTTGATTGGTGTGCAAATTATGACTTACACTAATGTAATAAATTTACAAATTTTATTTTATTTTGACTAGTTATTTTATGCTCATGCTTGAAAAATTTTATGCCTATTGCATGATTAAATACAATTATGGGCTAAATCAATGAGAAGTGGTGCTCTCCACCACAAGGGACTGCTCTCAAAGGTCAAGCCTTATCCCTTATCTTGCAAAAGTTGAGACCCCCTATTTGCAAGAGAGAAGATAATATGTAAGCATGTTGTTATAAAATTCAACCATATAGTTAAGGGGTTGCTTAATATTTTATTTCATTGATTAAAATCTTAGGGTTTAGAGCAAAGTTATAAATTATTAAACTTTTATTAAAGTTATTTAGTTAGAGTAAAAAAATTTAAGTTTACTAAAGAGCTTGCCGCATCCAAGCCAAACAGTAAACATTTAAACTTTAAAAAATCTATGAAAAGAAAGTCATTTCTATTTCATAATTAATGTAAACACAATAATCAAACATAAATCTCTTAAAAGAATGAAATGTCAGTGCGGTCAGGTACCGCTGTACACCCTGGAGAAGAAAAGAAATTGGGTAGCTGAGATCTACGCTTATGCAACCTGAATTATGATTAAATTACAAATGAAAATAAAGCTATGGGGTCTTCAATTCTTCTTCTTCTTCCTTCACTCAATGAGTTTGTACTCTAAGCATCACTGGGTCTCTCAGGTCTTAAGCCTCTTAGCCACTACTCATCCTAAACCTTATAGCTCTAATCCTAATCCTATTACAAAATTATATTTTTTATGAAATGAAAATCTAACTAAACCTAAAAAAATAAAGATTAGCTTAACAAACATTCAAGTCAAACAATTATATTTCATACATTAAACTTAGCATCCTGCTTTGGGTTACCAAGCCCACTTGTCATAATGGATTATGCATAGGAACTTTAGCGGCACTTGCAAACAAGAAACATTTATAATTTTATTATTTTAGAGGAGCCTTAAGCACACTCCACTGTAGAAAATGTCATTAGTCTAATCTCCTCCTAACATCCAAACTACGCATAATCAATCCTAACATCAAGTCTAAAATATTACATCAAAAATAAAATATCACATCATCATAACAAGCACCGCACAATCAATCTAACATGATTCTAAATGTTATGGTGTGGGATTAAGATTTATTGTTTAGAATTTTTTTAGTAATAGGTGTTTAAGTTCATTATTAAAAATGATTATTGTTTATATAATTAATAAATTAAAATGGGTTTTAGACTTAAACCTTTAATTTCATTTTGGGTTTCATTTTGAGTTGAAGTTATAAAGAGAGAAAGGAGGAGTAAAACTTACCTTAATCCCTAATCTTAGGTTAAATCTAAGAGATGAATTTTTATGATTTTTAATCCTCTTAATAAAATGTTATAAATGCTTTTTTATTATACTATAGGTTTAAATTTGACTTATGTGATTTTATTTAAACATAAAAGGTATATTAAGATTAATAAAATCAAATTGTTGTTAATTTAATGGCATTTTCTTGACTTTACTTCATTATTCCTTAATATTCATTCAATTAAATAATATACTTAGTTGAATAACTAAATATATATATATATATATATATATATATATATATATATATATATATATATATATATATATATATTCATTAGTATATTGAATTTATATAAGTATGTGCCATTATTGAACTAGGGAAGTGAGGTAATCTCTTGGGAATACTTAAAGTCTCGTGCTCTTTGGATGTCCAGACTACATACTTGTTAATTCATATGCATATGCATACATATATGGACATAAGAATGAAATTATGAAACTCTTAGGATATTCAAACATATGACTGAAAATAATTTAACCTTAATATATTTCACCACAAATCTCAAGGTATGTATCGTTGTTATACCAAAAGTACGAGATATCGAGACCTCCTTCAAATAGCCTTATGACTTCGAGTTTCTAGGCTATATACCTTTCAAATTATTGCTTATACATTTAGAAATTAAATTTAACTCTTAATTATTCATATTGATTTATATTTGGGTTAATAAATATCTTTTAATTAATTAAGAAAAATTCAATGGCACACAATTAAATGCAATCTTTTTTTCATTTTGAAAACATGAATGCATGAATACATGAAATACAAATTTATGAATAATTAAAGCAAAACAATTAAACTCCACCAAATGATCCATTTGGACTTGTATGAAAATTTTGACAACATAGATTTTAAAATTTCTTATTTAAGAAATCAAATTCGTCATTAAAGAATAAACATATTATCTAATAAAATAAACATGTTGTCATATAATGGATTTGATTACTTAAATAAGGACTCATGGAGTTAATGGGTCTTATTAATACTTCAGAGATTCTTCCCTTAAACTCTATGAAAAAGTAAGAGCAATCATAGTTCCCTTAAAGTAAGGCTTTATATTTTTGATATTAAATTTATTGAGATTTGGATTGGTATTTTATTGAAAATCTAGGACTTAGATTCGAGGAGTACAAGATTGCAAAAATGCCTAAGGTTAAAGACTTGTACCTATAAGGATGCTTCATAACCTAAGTCTATTAGTGCTTCTGACACAAGTCAAAGGCTCGACCTAGTTAAACTTTTGGAAATCATGGGCTCTTTCTCTCTCTTGAGGAAATGAACCTATCTCTAACTCTTTTGGACTTATCACCCACTTGGAAGGTCTGCCAGTTAATACCACATAAATAAATTTTTAAATCCATAATGTTAGTCTTATGTATTGAAGATTTCTAAGCTGCTATATTTTAGAAAAAAAATTAGGAACCTAAACTTACTCCATAATCCTTAGAATTATGTTAAGTATGATATGCACCTACTAATGTAACAATTTTTAGATTTTAAATATTTTAACTCAAAATTCATTTAAGGCCTTTGGGCTATGCAATTTAAGCTTACAATGATAAGTAGTTAAAAACAATCATGGGCCAAATCAAAATAAGAAGGCACACTTCCCCAAGAAGGTGGTCATCCTCAAAGGTTAGATGCCACTTTTGTGCAATAAAGCCTAATTCAAGGATTTTGAACAATATGTTAATATGGTTCACAAAATTTAATTATTTTTAGTTGCTTTTAAGTTGCACTTAAGACCTTAATTTATGTGTGAAGTTTAGAATTTCTTTATTTTAGTTTAAGTTATTTAGATTTAAGTTGGGTAAAAAATTTATTTGTCCTAAGAGCCTAACGTTCATGCATTCATCACAGAAACACATCACTAAAAGAAATCTAGAAAGTAAGAAATTTCTACTTTCACCCAAAATAAATCATGCCATATTTAATTAAGAAGAATAGGCTAATGCGGCTAGGTACCACTATACACCCCTATAGAAAGAGAAAATTAGGCAACCAAGATCTGCCCTTGTATAACCTGACCTAGAACTAAAAGTCTAGATCTATGGATCTTTCTCCAAGCTCATCTCGACGGGCTTCACAACGGACCACGAGCTAGTAGGGTCAACTCCTGAATTTTAAGCTTAAATTACATTTCAAATTCTAAAAATAAATTTCTAAATCCTACAAAATAGATATTAAGAAATACACACAATACACTAGCATCTATATTCCAAATATAGGGGCATAGCATTAGTTGCTTGTCAAGCCCACCAATTTTATTGAGCTATGGTTAGGGACTTATGCATACCTACAAGAATATATATATATATTTATTATGATAACCCCTTTCAACATAGTCCCCTGCAGAAAATAGTGTTTGATTAGAAAGAATGTCCTGCCATCTAAACTAGTAAGTAAATAATCATAGCCATCAAGTCTAAAATAATACACCACAAAATAATAATAATATTTCCATCATATCACAGATCAACTTAATCTCAAATCTAGGATTGTTGACCTAATAATCTAGTATGTGAATAAGGGGTTTGTGTGGTATGACTTTACTATGCATTTTAAGTTTAAGTTTCAATTTATATTTTCAAAGTTTAGTTTAATTTGATTTTGAAATTTTTACTTTTCATATTTTCACTTCATAGGTACGGGTCGTTGTTAAACTAGAAGTTCAAGATATCAAGACCTCCTTCGGACCAATAACCCTGTGACCTTGAGTGTCTTGACTATATACCGTATGTTTTCTAATTATGAAAAACATTCTTTTCATTCTTTTAACTTCTTTTATTCTTAAAATTTTTTTTCAGTTTCCCATTTAGTGGTTCTAATTTAAGTAATCTAGTTGATTTATGAATTCATTTCCATTTTTAATTTAATTTTTTATGTTAAAATGTAATTTAAATTTTCAAGAATGAAGAATAAATTTCACTTTAGGCACAACTCATTCTATTCAATATTTTAAACCCTAATTAGATCTTCATCCTAAGATGAAGATTCATTCTAAGATGGTGAACTATGCCTAAAGAAAGAGAAATTCAATTTCATTTCTATAGTATACCTAAAATCTTAGGTATCTCTAAAATTCTTTTCGTGTTTTATTTGATTTGATTAATATTTTAATTTTACTTATAAATATAATTTAGGTTCATTCTTCTTTCTATTTCTTTTAATTTTATTAAATATTTTTTAGTTTGATTTATGATCTTTTGGTTTATAACCTTTGATTACAAATTAATATGTTTTCCTAAATCTTATCTAAGAGTTTAACGATATAGCATGACCAAATTTAATGTTCATTTTGGTTTGATTTATTTTCAAATGATTTGATTTAGTTGATTTGAATTAGGCTTATCACTTATTTCATTAGTGTTTAAATTATCATGGATTTAGTTTTCAGTTTAAGTTTGATTTTAATTCATTTCATTTTATTAATTTGGATTGATCTTTTATTTATTACATTATGTTTATGTTTATGTTTAATTTATTGATGTTTATTGGTTTGGATGAACTTAAATGACTTAAATTAATATCTTAATTTAAGCTTGGTTTTGATTTCATCCTTTAAATGATCCATCATATTTCAATTTCATGATTTGTTTATTTATATATCAATTTATCATTTAAGTTTATTTGATTTTAATTAATTTCATTTATTCATTTCATTAATATTTTAATTTTGATAATGAGTTTGGATTAATGTAATTGATTTCATGTTATTACTTCTTTCATTCACTTCATTAACATATATATATATATATATATGAATTTAAATAATTAATTCAATTATTTTTAACCAATTTGGAGGAAGCCTCAATTTTATTATTTAGGGAATTCTTTATCTAACTAATTAGTCTTAATGTAACATTACATGTTAGCATTTTTATCATTTAGTTTAATTTATTATGATGGAGTTTTATTTGCTAACCATGATCTAGGTAGCCTAAGGAATTAACTATTTTGGGCATCAAATCTATTCTAAGCCATTTCAAACTTTTAGGTTGTTTACATTTAATTGATTTGATTTATCACTTTTATTTGCATTTAGAATTATATTATTCATTAATCTAAATGGGTTTAAGAGATTCCCATATTAATGGATTTCATGTTTGATTGTAAAGTTCAAAGGTTAAATAACGTTTAAATTTCAATTTATTAATTGAATTTAGTGATTTAAGATTTAATTAAATTATATATTTTAAATTATTTCATTAAACCTTAAACCCTAAATATTTTATTAATTGAGTTCTTTAACTTCAGAGACTTAAGGAATATTTCTTAAGTGTTCAGTTATTAATAAAACTGAATTGAAGTGATTTTATAAATTTTTGTAATTTTTATAATTTTTTGACTTAAAATTTTCACTTAAATAAACTAAGGATAAGAAATTTGATAACTTCCAATCGAGATATCATTTGCCTCTAAAAGTTTTATGGAAAGTGGGGTTCATTGCCTGTTTGAGTTATCTAAAGTTTCACTTTGATAAAATGCATGGTATGGAACTAATTGTAGTTTTATTTTTTAATTAAAAATCAAATTAAGCCTAAATTAAGCAACATTAATTAGACATTTTACTCTTTCCTATATATCTCTCTAGAAGATGTATCCAATGAAGGTTTATTTAAAGTTTTTGGATGTTTGGTTGAATTTTAATGATATTTTGAAATTCAAAATCAATAATTGAATTACTTAATTTAATTAATTGCTTAATTAAGTCATTTTAGGAATTATAAGGTTCCAAAGAGTTCTAATGATATATTTTGGTGCATTAGGGTTATTATGATGATTTAACTTAATTTTATAATTTTCTAATCTCCCTATTTTAATATTATTTTATTTTATTAAATTAAGATCTATGGCTTGGAAAATTTTATATTTTAATATTTATTTGCCAATAAATCATGAAAAATTTATCTAAGGTGTGTTTTCAACCTAGTTTCCATTTCCAAAACTTTCAAATTGGATTAATGGATTGTATTTAATTTGAGTTTGATTATTTTTATTTAAACCTAAATTAACCCAAATTTACCAAATAAAAATTGGGATTTTGGGTTTAATGGATTCCACTCAATCCATAGAGCCCTTATTTGTATTTCTTTGGCTGATTATTTTATTTTATATGATTTTTTAAATTTTTAGGTATTTTATAATAATTTTTAAAATTCAAAAAATCAAATTTTACCATTTTAAGCAGTGAGTGACAACTAGTGCTGACATGGTGTTGTTTTCCATGTGGTGTGCCATCATTGGACTAGCTAGATCCATGCATATACAATTCAAAAGTGGTACACCGCAGATTCCGTCCTGAGATGATGGTCGATTTACAACTCCTATAGAATTTAAATCGATCATGTGACTAAATTGGAACCATCCATTCATAACATAAGGAATGGACGATAGAGATTATATCTCCTTTAACATCAGCAAAAGTTGACCACTGTCTGTAAAATCAAGGTGATTTTTGCCAATCTAGACAATGAAATCACTCGGTTTCAATTACAAATTCATCAAGGACTCAAATGGAATGCATCTATATAGCTTGATCTCACATGAGATCAAGTTCATTTTGAAAAGGGCCAAAACCAATTTCTTGAAGTGTTGGTTTGATTGCATACCTCGTTGGTGGCGATCTTCGCTGGTGGGGATGATTCAAAAACTTCGTGGGGACCTCGCGAAGCTTTGGGAAAGAGAAATTGTCTCTTCATAGATCATTCTATGGACCAAGCTTCAATCATTTTATGATGGCTTTGGTCAAACTCTGGCTCTTCGATGATGTTGGGATTGATGAAATGGTGCAGTCTCCTTCGTTTCACTTGAGGAACGTGTTGGAAGGCTCAATTTGTCTTAAGAAAGGCTCTCTCTTCCTTTTCCACTCTTGTCTAAGAGCTATATGGAATGGAAAGTCCACCATGGTCTGCCAAGGTTATTGCCACCCTTGAAGGCTTGCTCCAAGGGTGGTGATTGATAGAGGAGTCAGGTAAGACTAAGGAGGTGAGGGAATTGATTGGGTAAGGAGTTTATCTTCAAGCTTCCTTCTCTTTCTACATGGTATATTCCTTTCTTTGAATGGACATCAGCTCATTTACCTTGCTTCATCTTGGCCGCCAATCATTCTAAACTCATCTTAGGATGAGTCTAGATATGTTCCAAGGTGATCAATCAATGTTGGAGTTCAAATGGCTTAATTTATATCATTCAAGTATCTCTTTATTTTGGTTTTATGTAGCTTATTCCATTTGATGGATTGAATTTAGAATTAAGTTTCATTATGTTTGTTTAGCCATTTATGATATCCCTAATTAATGGGCTTCATGATTTTATAATTGGTTGCTTGCTTATTTCAACACTTAATCCATTATGGCTTAAATGAATTTGGTTGATTCCAATTGAGACAAAAGACCTTCTTGACTCAATCATATTGCATTTAGCTTTCAATTATGTTAATCCAAGTATTTAGAATGATTTAATTTGATCAAATTATGTTGGGTTGACCTTTGACTTGGTGGAACTCACATAAGTCATCCCTATGTTCATTAGTTGACATTCATTTGGATTTGACTCCATTCATATTCATAAAATGAATTTTATGATTTTAGTTGAATTGGTTTGAATTCATTTTAATTTTTTTTATTTTTTTTTTAATTTTAGGTCCTCTTGAGCCTAAATAAGTTGATCATGTTAATTATCTAAATTACCTTGGTTTAAGCTCAATTGTAAAAAATGTTTAATTTAGTTTTGGTTTTGGTCTACCCAGTCTTATTGGGTTAGGTTAAACCTCAAAAGGATGCACTAAATCACCAAGAGTAGTGTCCTAAGTGCCTAATTAGGCTCTTAATCTAGGATTAGATGTCCTAATTAGTAGTTTATAGATGATGTTAACTTCATCCAAAAATGAAGTCTACAAGTTTCATTAATTCTTAAGTACATTCACATTAAAATAAGCACTCTTAAGCCTAATTGAATTTATTTACAATTGATTTTTAGAATTTGAGTTATTTTATCCTAAAGATGAGAGAAAATCATTAAAATCATCCTTTGACCCATCTTTGTTCTTTGAGTGGCTCACAACTAACTTAAGTGAATTTTATGAATTAATTATGGTCAATTAATTATTTAATCAATTAAACCTAAAAGAGTCCATAAATTTAATTAATCCTTAAGTATGAGCCTAAAAATTATGAGAAAATTATTCAAAATGCATAAACATAAAATAAGCATGTCCTATAAATTATGATACAATTAAGCTTACAATTAAGGGTTAATTAAATAATAGGAAAAACTCGAAATCATCAATTACACTCAAGATACCCCCAAACTAATTAGTGATTTTGATTTCATTGAAAACCTCTCTATTATTTGAGCATAAAGAGGTCTTGATAAAAAATTTTAGAACTCTACACTAATTACTATGATTTTACTAACTATAGGTTAATAATGATTTAATTAACTAAATAAAAGCCCTTTAAGTGATTTTGAGAAATATTTAGAACAAAGGGTGCTAATTAATTTCTTCAATCACCCTTACTGTCTTAATGCTTAATTAGATTCTCATAATTTTTTTATTTTATATAATTATTAAATGCACAAAATAATTAATTTTAATTTGAAATTTTAAAATTACTTGGTAAATTATCTTGAGAAAATTATGGGAGGCATAGGTCATCCCAAAGAACATTCATGCCAAATTTTAAGTTAATTAGTCATGTAACTAAGGTTTAATTAAGATGATTAAATAAATTTCAAACCCTAATTAGTCACTTTTCACTTAATAAAAATTAAGGCTTTTATTTTTTCTAGATTTTCCTCTATTTAAGCTTTCCAAAATAGGTTTATTTATATATTTTAAATTTTTCTATAATTAGTTATAATTTTTAGAAGTTCCTACTAATTAAATTTTATTTTAATACCTAATTAATCATTTTACACGGTGTTGCATTAACGTTGATGTAGCAACACTTTCTACGTGGCACCGTGGGATTAGTTATTTAAAATGACCCGCATGACTGCTGACTCAGTGACAATAAACATGTTTTCTCCTCAGTCATCTGATCATGGATTAAATGATTGAGATTAATTCTATGGATTAAAAGGATTAAATCAAGAAAATCCATGATTAATCACGACCATCCATTCTAATCATGTAGAATGGATGACGAATGATCCATCATTGACCTCGGTGAAAGGCGAATGGTGTTCATCTTTTGTTGCTTGATCCAAGCTAGTTTAATGATGGAATCGATTCCAAATTGATCAGGGAATGGTTCTAAGGGGATCTTACGATTGGATTCAAGTCACATGCTTATTTTCTTCACAAAGGAATAACCTCTAAATGACTAAATATATGGTTTGAGGTGATTACCTAGATAGATTTAAATACTGGCGGTCCATCAATCAAGGTTATTTCACCTTAAAGAAATGAAGTCTTATTGAGAAGATCCACCCTTGCCTTTTCAACGAATGCTCCTGAGATCAAGATCAAGATCTTCATCGAAGTTTGATGAAACTTGGTGTTCAAATGATTGAATCAAGTGAGAATCGATTTGTTCTTGCTCTGCGAAGCTAGAGGATGGTGTGAGAAAAGTTAATTTGACTTTGGTGAATGCTTAATAAAGTTGGATGTGAAAATTTGAAACAGGTTTAGTGATGGTGGTCTGCGGTGTGAGTTTGAAGAGAAATGTGAACCAACCAAAATAATTGGTTCAGGCCATGGAAGATATCTAGCCAGTGTGGGTGATTGAAAATCGCATGGGACTGATGAGACGAATACCTCCTAGTGGCTGGTGGAGTTTGGTGGTCTGAGGTGAAGAGGACATGTCGTGGGGGTTAAACTAAGGGTTAGCCAAGGTGAGGGTGACCTTTTCTTAGTCAATGAATGAGCCCAATAGCTTTGGGTCAAGTCTAATCAGCATTTGGGAGCTCAAGGCATGCTAAGGTGGTGCCTAAGGAAATGGGAGAGATTGGACCTTCCTATTTTGTGTTTTTATCCCATTGGAACCATTGGTTAATTTGGGCCAATCATTATAGAAGTGATTAGGTTAGTTAATTTGGGCCAATTTGAATTAAATTAAGATTTGACTCAACTTAATCTTTTAGGTCAAATTAAGCCTAGTGGGTCAATTGGCTTGATTAGCAATTGGAATCAATTAACCATTAGAACATGTTTAATAGTGAATTTGAAGTTGATTTGTGATTTTGGTTCCAATCCATTTGAGTTAGATTGAGTTTTGACTCATTTGGACCTTTCAAGTTAGTTAGGCCAATTGGTGGAATTAGATTGATTGGAATAAATTGGATTGTTTAATTGAATATTTATATTGATCATGTCACTTGGGTTGATTCAATTTGGCTTAAACCAAGTTGAATTGAATTTTGTCCCTATAGGGGTTCAAATAGGTCAACTTGGGTTAAGGTTCAATTTTGGTTCAATATGATTCTATTATATTGCAATCAAGGTTCAATAGGGTTCAATTGAGGTTCAAATGAGTTTGAGTGTGTTCAATTTCATTGAGATTGGATTAATTTAGGATTTATACCTTTTAAGCCTAGATGGGCCAAGTGAGGTCAACTTAGTCATTAAGCCAAATTGGGCCCTAATACGTCAAATTAGATTTAGAATGAATTGGTTTTGATTGATGTTTGATTTGTAATCAATTGGTTTGGATTTAAGAGGTTGGTTTGGTATATGGTTTGATTGGGCTTGGATGGTTGGCCTACTCCTAAGTGAATAACCCTAGGGTTGAACCCTATAAGTCTCTAGGCTCAAGATTAGGGTTCTCATAACTAGTAGAAGTATCTTAGCACTAGGAATACCTTAATGTCTATATGAATCTTAGGCCTAAGGAGTAGATGGTCAACCTCACTCCAAAAGCAAGGTCAACAAAATCGAAATGAACTTAAATCAAGCTTTAGAGAATAACCATAAATTTTAAAGTATTATTTGAAAGGTTAAATATTCTAATTTATAGTAATGTTGAAAGATTTGATGAGAAGATTCTAATGAGCATAAGATCACTCAATTTCAAGGCTAAAAATGCACTTAAATATTAAAAAAAAGATTTATAATCAAGAAAATTAACATAGATAATCTAATGGAGTGTTTTAAGATTTAAGCTAAAATTACCAAAATATCCCTTCCTAAAATAATATAAGTAGGCCTTTTTGTGTGAGAAGAGAGAGATAAGAGCTTAGTTTGAAGTTGTGAAGTAAGCTTAAAGCTTATGATCGTCAATCACCACCAAAAATTATTGTAGTACATTTATCTTCTCGAGGTTATTGATGTTTGAATTCTTTAGCTTGTAACCCCACATTCTCCAACAAAGAAGAAGAGTGGAACCTTATAATTTCAATTATATAGTGGACTATTTTGGTAGGTAAAGGCCCCATGGGTTTTTCCTTATTAGGTTTTTCACATAAAAAATTTTGTTGTCTCTATCTATGTTTATGTTGGATATTTTTGTAAGCTAAGATTTTTTTTTTAAATACCATTATGAATTTTCTAGCACAAAACACTATTAATTTTTTTAGATTAACGTTGGGTTAAATCTATGATGAACTTTTAGAGTTGTAATACTAATTGTTATATATGTCTCAATTTAAAAAAAAAAGTTTGCACAAATTTTAATTAGATATCCAATAAATATAGATTATACCAATCTTTTTTAAAATATTACAACCGTACATATTAATAACAAGAGAGCAAGTAAAAAAAGTGTATATTACCTAGATTTAAGGAATTTTGTACTAGCAAAAAAATGCTAGTTAATGATCAAATGCAAGAAAAAAATGCAATAAATTTTGCCCTTAAATTCTATTTTAAATCATTATCCATATTCATATAATCAGACAATGTGTAATCAAAGTACCATAAAGGTTATGCAATGCTAAAAAGGAGTATATTATCTCCTATAAAATAATACATATTCCTAGTAAGAAGTTAATATGAGTTTGGAAAGGCTAAACAAATTTAAAATAACATAAAATTCTTGCTTTTTATTTATTAGACCTCAAATATCAAATTATTAAAATCTAGATAATTTATCTCTTAAATCCTAGAAAGTTAAATTCATAAATCTAATTTCTAGCAGGATTACCAATGCTTAGGACTAAGAACCAGATTTAATGTTTAATCTCCAAACTAATTCTTTGTTGCTAATTTGCTTTAAATTTTGAAAGACAATGATATCAAAAATAATTATGGATATTCCATTAGTATTCAGTGTATCGACAAAATTTGGCTATCATTTTGTGATGTAATTTCTATTAAATTTAATATCAATGAATATTCTAACGGTGCTTATCAATGGTGATTTCGATGAAAATTTCATTAGGAATATTATCAATAAATTGTTTTCCATGTATTGAAGTCTTCAACGGATGTTGCAATACAATTGTTATTACAAATTAATGCATATTGATTAAATCGTAGCAAGGGAGAAGGGTGAGGGCATCTAGGTTGGTCACAACTATGGTTAAGAGCATCTAGGTTGATCACAGTTAGGGTAAAAGATGAGGGTTTAGATGAGAGAGAGGGTGAATGATGGCAATTTTTCTAGGGCATATGAATGAGAAGAAAAGGAGAATGAAGGTCTCAAATAAAAGTTGATTTCTTTGAGTTCGTCAATTGTTGATTTCATTTCTTCTTTGAATTCTAGGGGTGCATATTTGACTTGAAAATCATCTGGATCATCTGAAGTGTCTAAGTACACCTCCTCATATGAGTTGATGTTGTTTGAGAAGAACTTATCAGATTCTAAATGATTGGTGATGATTAGGCACTAGTCATCATCATCGATTGGTCCCACTATACCAAAGCCTAGTCTTGGTCTTGATTGAGAGCTCTTTAACTTGTTGTTCCATAATCTTTTGGATGTAATATGACCTATTCTTAGACCACACATGCGAAATTAAACCTTTCTTTTCCTAATTAAGAATACAAGGTGAGTACCAATCAAAAAGGTAATTCTATTAATTCTTTAAAAGATTCATCCTTAAGTTCTACATCAAATTTTGACTTGAGGATGTTGTTCTTGGATAGAACCTCTAGATCTTTGTGCTTGCACATGCTTTAGGGGCTTCCTTAACTACCAAACCTCAACTTTTTGTGAGGAAAGTGAGGTTAAAGCTAAGGTTCCCATCTGATGTCTGACAATTTCACATAATAGAGACTTGGATACATCCATGCTTTGCTTGGGGACCCAGTCTTCATCACTGTTGAGCTTGAGTGTCACCTCCAATGGGATCTACTATTGAGAAAAGCTAGCTAGCATGCTAACTACATAAGACTCATCCTCTAAACTAGATTTTATGTCTATGTAGATAGTTGGTGTACTTTTGGATGTTGGAATGAATCTCTTGGTAGGTGGTAAGTATGGAGGCCTTCCACCTCTGAGACTCCCTCTAGCCTTACCTCTTTCTCTTCCTGATGGAGGTCGAGTCATCCTCCCCACTTGTTCAAATGGAGTAGTGAATTATGGGTGGAATCTAATCTCGAGCTCTATGTCCTCCTTAAGGTCTTCTTCTCATTCCTTTTTCATTTATTTTTCTTTTTATTTTTCATTTTGTTTTCTTTCTTTTTTTTCTTTCTTTTTCTATTTGATTTTGACTAAAGTTACAAGAGAAAATATTTTGCTTCTTAGGGAGGTAATAGTCGCATCCTTATAAATCCTGACCTCATGAACTACAAATGGCTTGAGTTCTCCTTTGATGTAATACTCAATACCACCCTTTAGGAACTTGATGCACTAATGTAAGGAGGATGTAACCATGTTGTTCTCATGTATCTAAGGTCACCCTAAAAAGCGAAAGATGTATCAAAATCCATTATGTGAAACTTAGTTTCAGTCTTCCAATCTTCTATCCCTAATGGCAATTTTATGGAGCCTAAGGCCCTCTAGCCTTGTTCGTTAAAGTTTTTCGGCATCATCATCTCCATTTGGAGTTTAGAGATGTCGATCATCAAGTGGGCAAGGGTTCATAGACTTATAATGCTCATTGACGCACTAGGATCAATCAACACTCTAGAGAGTTTAAATCTACCAAGATCTATTATAATGTAGAGAGGACAGTTATGCTCTATCATCCTTAAAAGAAGATCTTCATATGTGAATGTAACTCTTAAGATCTCCTTTAAAAAGCCTGCCTCCTCTCCAATAGAGGACAACTGAGCTAAGCATATTTCAGGGTCAAGTAAAGCTTTGACCAATGACTCCCTCATCTCTTTGGATAAAACAAGGGCATCATATATGCCTAAATTAGCTAGCAAATTTCTAGGATGTGATAAGATGTTGTAATCAACTTTAGGCTGGTCCTCCATAAGCATATCCAAGGGTGGAGCATCTTGTGGAGTAGCTATCTGCTCACTAGAACCAATGACCTGTTCACCCTTATCTTGAGGTGCTACTTTAGGAGGTAGAACTTTCCCACTACGGAGGCTATCTTCAGTGACTTCTTGTGATGAGGAGCTTGTGGAAAGTTCTACTTGCTCATCGAGTATACTTATAGCTTCTTCTAAAGGATCATCGAAGTTAGATAACTCCAAATCAATCTCAAAAGGTGAACCCTGATGATTTAGAAAAGAAAAATTCATTTCTGAATCAGAGTGGGATTGATCAAAATTATTTAAGTTATTATTGTTATGACTTGGAGAGCTATCTATTAGAATGAAATCATTAAGATCACCAAAAGTAGACTAGATGCACGCTGAATTATTCTTCTTCATTGATTTCCTTAATTTTAGAGGTGGTACATGGTAGAAATCAAGTAAAGTAAGAAATATGAGGGATTTGGTGTCCTTATCCATAGATACAATGCTCCTGCTGGTGGTGGTGGAGCTGGTAGATGTGGTAGCTACAACTGTGGAAGGAGAAATGCTGGACTCAAATGGTGATTACGCTATGGAACTATCCCACGCAACTGATGGCTACAACTATTGTTGGGGTTCCACCCTTCTTAAGTTGTCCCTAATAACTGGCATAACTTTCTTGGTGTTGGAGGTCTAAGCTGAGTTAGGAACCTATAGAAAAAGTTTTGTTGATTTTAGAAATTATTTTCTAGAAGGATGAGATAAAGAGATATCCCAACCTTCCTTTATCTTAAGAGGATCAGATGTATCCCCAAAGATTACATTAATAGAACTATAGGGTTATTTTACTAAGTATTCTTTAGGGATAACAATGGCTTACGCTATATCAATCCAATCTTTGAAAGTGGAACAATCCTCTAAGACATGGCCTAGCATGCGGTAGTAAGGGTAGTAGTTAGGATCATCACTCCTGCCCACTTCTTCTGGCTTTCTAGGCTCGAGTAGTTGAAAATCAAGTTTCTTAAGAAGGTTCTTAAAAATCTTTCTGACTACCTCCCTCTTGAATGAATATGGTTTGTTGAGTTTGTCAACAAGGGTAGGTTAAAAATAGCTACTTGGTGGTGGATACTGGTATCACTGTTGTGTAGGCTGTTGTGGTGGTGTCCATTATGGCGAGGTAGTGGAAGGAGGAGGGAGTGGAGGCTGTTGAACTCGAGGCCTCTCAAACTATGCTCTCATTGGCTGCTTCCCCTTGTCTACAACCACTATAATCCATGTCTTCTTCTCAAATACCTTCTGAGGCTTGGGCTTAGATGACTGGTTTAAGAAGAGTAACTGTTTGGCTTCCTGTTCTAGGTTAGCTGCCTTATTGATTAATTTCTCAAATGTATTAAGAAGAATCTCAATGACATGCTACTCTTGTAGCTGTGGTTTGCATTTCATGCTCAAGTTATACCATCTAAGACTGTAATCAATAAGGGACTCGTTAGGCTTTTGCTTCTCTACAACAAGGTCCCTTATAGTTATGCTTTAGTGAGCTCCATCAAACCACTTGATGAAGAGCTACTCTAACTTTGTAAAGGACTTCATCAAACTATTGGGAAGTTCAGCATACCAATCAAATGTGGTCCCTGAAAGGCTACTAACAAACTGCTGGAAAAGTAATGCATCGCTACCATCGACGTTGCAACAAATGGCTCAGAAGTGTGCTACATGCTTCCTTAGGTTCCCACTGCCATCAAATATCTTGAAGGATGGTGGCATAAAACCCTTGGGGTATTGAACTACATCAAATTCCTCTAGGTATGTCTACCCTTTAGAACATATGAGCTCCCTTGGACTTGCACCAATGCTTCCTTCACTTGTTGTTCCACCATTTTCTTGATATCTTTTTTTATGCTTAGAGGTGCTATCGGTCACCTTCCTATGCAAACTACTAGCATCCTCATCCATAGGAGTGCTCTTAGGATGATTTAGGCTATGTACTAGCTTAAGCCAATCAGTCTCCATAGGAGTAGATTATGAAACTTGGGCTTGGTTTTGTAAGGCTAAGACCACTGCCATCAACTCCTCAACCCTTCTCTCTATCCTATTGATTTGGTCATCTTTAAGCTTGATTTATTGGGGAGGCATTAAGTTGAGTTTGATGCCCCACCTTCCTCTACTACAATGCCTTCATGGCTAGGTTGCTCTTTATGTAAGGATCTTCGGGTATCGACCATATGAATTTCATTGATATCATCCAAAAAGTCATCTTCATCAATATTAAAATCAACCATACCCTCCTCTTGGTCAGAATGATCTTCCCCTACTATGTGCCTCACTACAGCATGATAGTCTTCCAAAATATCCTCTAAAGTCCGGTCATCCACCTGACTCGATGCTACTGGAACATAGGTTGAATGGTGATTGCCAACTGGATTGAGCTCTAAAGAAGAAATGCACCAAATGTTCTGGATAGGTGGAGTGTTCTCCCTAACTGACTTAATAATCTTGGGGGTCACCTCGATATCCCCTCCTTCCTTCTCCTCCAATTGCGGTGGTGGAGCGACCATGACAGTCTTGGGCTGCCACTCCTTCTTTACCATCATTGGGATGGAAGGTCGAGCGGGGGAGCTCGACCTCATCTCAACATGCGAAGTAGATGAAGTGGGGTCCTTGGGATAAAGCCGTATCATCAATGGGGGAAGATCTCTCTCTAGATGTGGACTTGGAACTTGATGGGGACTTCAGATGGCGGAACATGAACGGGTGAAGGTAGTCGGAAAATGGAGCGGTATAAAGGTGGTGACACTGACTGCCTCTCCACTGGAGATCTCCTCTTATGGCTAGAATCATTGAGTACAATCTTGTCAGAATGATTGGCCTATCAGCCTATCGATTAGAATGATCAATCAAAGCGGAGGTCATCGACTGCCTAGCGAACCTCATCTTGTCCCTCTTTCCTGCATGGGCTACAACTTTGGCTTCCATGGCCCTTTCCCTATGGATCAAATCCCTAACACTCCTAGGTATCACATGTCTCAAATCATGAGCATTTGGGGCTCTGCCAACTCTCCTGAGCATAGATTGTGGCTTAACATAAGGCTTCCTCTTCTCCCTATATGGTGTCTCATACTCAGATCATGGGGGTGATGCAACAATCTTTCTAATGACCTTCTCTCCCTCTAAAGCTGGTAGAGGTGAAACCTACTGCCACCAAGATGGGGAGAGGTCTCACGAGGAGATCCCTTCTTAGCTATAAGGGAGGTTTCCTCAACCTCCTTCACCATGTGCTAGTAATGTCTCTTAATATTTTGGTTCTTATTATGGCATTGGGTCTTAGTTAGTGGAGTAGGACGAGAGCTAAAACTGACCTCAAACATGGTAGAGACTATCTCATAAGCTAAGATAGACTTCCACTTAAAGATCGGGGCAATTGTAGAGGCAGTGCTAGTCTAGACCGAAACTGCGGTAGGCATAATTGGTACTCATGGTTGGGGAACCTCTATAGCCTTCCTCTTCAGTGAGAGGAACTTAGAATTGGAGTGCAAGTCAAACTATAGAAGTATCTTTTATCACCTCCTCTCTGATTGTTTGTGGTGATGGCGATGAGCGTGGGTGAGTGTGGCCTAATCCATAGCCAAATTTACACTTGTAAAAGAGAAAATGAGCTTGTCGGACAACATGGTGGAAGACTGAGTGCTTGAAGGAAGAAAGAAATTGGGCTTCTGCTTCTCTGTTGAAAGAGACATAGAATTAGAGTTTTTCTTTGTTGTTGTTTGACTTTGAATTTTTATTTTGAAATGGATCCCTTATTTATCAAAGTTGATTATGTTAAATTGTGCTTGTTTGTATGTTGGAGAAATTTGGAAATTTTTGGAGAAGAATCTCTTGCTTTTGAACTTCATTAGAATTTTGGAGAATATTGGATGAACCTTGCTTTACCAAGCTAGTGGTAAGAGGTTCTTAATTTTGTTTGGTTTATATTTGGGTGATTTATTTAGTGTGTTTTCATTTACCTATTGGAGGTCCAATAGGGGTTTTAAGATCTACTTGGAGTAAGGTCCTAAAACCTAAAAGATGTTGGCCACCCTTGCTTAAGGATGAAATGAGCAAGGTGTCCAATGAAAAGAATGATAGTCTTTAGATTATATAAAATATAAGTCCATTATCAATGTTCAGAGATAATTATTGACTACTAAAGGTGGAGAGAGGAATAATCCCCAATGGAGTCACTAGAAAAATCTGTGGTATTTTAATTTGGAGTTGTGTGGACACCACGTAGATCATAGGGGCACTTATTGAAGTGACCAGGTATGACATTAAGGTATGATGTACCATATCAAAACATGAAGACATCATCATACGATGGACCTAATCAACTAATAAGAACTCTTAAGGTAGATGGATCTACATATATACGAGAGATCTTTCCCCAACTTTATATGGAAAAGTAAAGTAGGGTTTATTTTATGCCAGATTCTTTAGTTCCCTATGGAAGCAAGCTTCCATAGTTAATTACATCATAGGAAATGGGGATTGCTTAAGAATACTCTTGATTAAAGTAGTTAATCAACATCTCCAAAGATTTCAAGGTTAGACTATCAATGAATTGGGTATTTTTGGAAAATTAAGTGGAAATATTCAATGTGGAAAGACTTATTTTTAGATTCCAAAAAAATATAAGTAGGGAGCACTCATGATACTAAGCCTAGTGAGCACTCTAATTTATCCTACTGAGGCTTTATATATTTGAAGGAGAAGATTTATTTTAATTTGAGTTAAAATCTTAGTCCATCAACACAAGATTGTCAAGATGCCTAAGAGGTGATGATTTATGCTCATAGCCCGAAGAAAACAAGAATTCTCAGATCATAAATTGAAGAGGCTTTATTACAAGCTAAAAGTATGACCTAAATCTAAATGGAAGGGGGACATAATAGTTTACCTCCATAAGAAAGGATAAACTCATATGACTCTTACGGACTTTTGAAGTGGTGCCAAGTAATACCTCATATTCAAAACCATGTAGGCCCGTCATGAAATTGCAAGATAGTTAGGCTATTATTTAATTAAAATGAAAACTATAGTCCTAAACTCACTCCCTAATAGACTAGATCGTGACTGGCATGAAGACATGACTTAGACTAAATGAAAAATTATACAAATTCTTTATCTCATTTTGAAACGTAAGTTTTGGATAAAGTCTTAGGACAATCATGTCTAAATGCATGATGAAATTAGATTATTTGCTAAATCAAT
Organism: Cymbidium sinense; assembly: GCA_021442155.1. Lineage (NCBI taxonomy): Eukaryota > Viridiplantae > Streptophyta > Magnoliopsida > Asparagales > Orchidaceae > Cymbidium > Cymbidium sinense. The sequence goes on along the minus strand of CM038221.1, from coordinate 44,057,771 downwards.
AGGAGGAGGTGTTCTCCACTACAAGAGATGCCTTCACACATCAAGCATCCCCTATCATGCAAGAGTAGAGACTCTCCCTATTTAAGAATGAAACAATATATTACGCATGGTGTTACAACATACATCATTCAACTAAGGGGTTGCTAATCTTTTAATTATCTTTATTATAACCTAAGCTTTAAAGTGAGGTTATGAGTTATTTTAAAATTTAGTTATAAGTTATTAGTTGGGGTAGAAAAATTAATTTTGTCTTAAAGAGCTTACCACGTACAGGCCACACATTCAAGCATGAAGCTTAAGAAACTTATGAAGAACATACAGTTTCTATTGCACAATTTAAAGACAACAATCAAACATTTATAGATTATCATGAAATAATAAGAGGTGTGAATATTGTCATACACCCAAAGAAAGAAATTGGGTAGCTAAGCTCTACTCTTATAAAACCTGGATTATAATAAAATTTTATAATTATAATTAAATTAAATGCTATGGGGGTTTTCATTCTTCTTCATTTCTTCTTCTTCATTTGACTTGATTTTGCTCCAAGGATTCACAGGGCCTCCCAAGAATTTGCCATCTAACCACTGCTCATCCTAAACCCCATAGCACTAATCCTAATTACTTTTACAAAATTACATATTTGAAAGAATAAAATCTAACTACACCTACAAAATATATGTTAGCATCAGCATACAAATCAAGTTATATTATATAATTTGGACTTAGCACCCTGCATATGGGTAACCAAGCCCACCTGTCATAATGTGGATTATGCAAAGGGGCATAAGCAACCTACAAGTAGAAACATTTATATTTATTATTTTAGCAGCTCATTTAGCATAATACCCTACAAAAATAATAATAGGCTAACAATAGCCTAACATCTAGTCTATGCATAAATAATCCTAACATCTAGTTTAAAACATTACATCACAAAATAAAACACAACATCATAGCATACACCCTCCTAATTTAGAGCTAGAAGTGGTGACTTAGTACTCTATTGTGTGTGCTTAGGCTTAGTGTGGTATATCTTAGCTAAGCTTTAGAATTACAATTGGCTAAGGTTTGGAATTGTTTAAGTTAAACATGAGGGTAGTTTCATTTCAAGTTATTTAGAGAATTGGTGGATTTTAATTTGTACTTTCTTTTAATTTATTTTATATTTAGCATCTAATTATTGTAAAGAGAGGAAAGAGAAGGCATGTTATTGTGACTTGGTTTCTTTTAATGAATGGCTTATTAAATCTTTTATTAATCCTGAGTTTGGGTTAATCTTAAAGAAATCCATTCAAACATGAAAGAAATCTTAAGATTAATGGGATTGAATTACTATCACATGGATAATGATGTATTATTCTTCTTCATCTTTAATAACATGCATATGATTTTGAACTTAGAGTACCTATACATGCAATGTATTTTTGGCACACTTAAATCATTATGAATGCATATACTTTTGGTAGAAAAGAGGGATTTCATTCCTTAGCTAAGTACACATACACATGTATTAAAGATTTAAGCAAGTATGTGTCATTGTACAAACCAGGAAGTGAGATAATCTAAGACCTGCTTGGGGCTAATTAAGCCTCGTATTCTCGTGATGTTTAGACTATATACTTGATATCTTAAAAACACATGAATGTATCCACAACCCTGAGAATGAGAATCATGCAAAAATTGTATGTTAATAAATTTATTTATTCATGTCAAGTAAACTTCTATTCAAATTCTAGTACATGTACACATAAGAATGAAATTAATTAAGTAAACATACAATGAATCATGAAAATAAAATAATACTTTAACATATTTAAGCTATAAGCAAATGTAGATCATGTACAATATTCATACTAACATCAATTTAAACCTTCATTTAAAATTTTGAAAATAGTTTTGGATTTTATTAGTGATAATAGCCACACATATAATAGGATTAATCTAACACATGCAACTTACACATAATTAAATTCAATTGATTATTTTATTTGAAAACATGAATGGATGATATCAAGTGACATGAAAAATTTATAATGATTGAAAAGTAATAATTAAACACTTCCACATAATCCATTGAACTACATTAATTCCTAAGGACAATCATATTAAATAAATCATTGAAGATCAACCAAAGATTCTTATGGAATTTGATGTTTATGTTTGAATTATTAAACTCAAAGAGGAGAAATAACATTTTCTATTTCAACCCCATTCCACATTAGTGACTTAATATGTTTAAGGAAAATTAATTAAGTGAATTTTATTGATTAATTAAGTTCAAATCCTTAAGCAAGTAGTTTATGTTCCTTTCCTAAATCTATTTAATTCAATTACCCATTTAATTATGAACCTACAATGATATGCAAATGAGAAATTAAAATTGCAATGCAATTAAAGACCTAATGTCATAAGGCTCATTTTTAAATATCAATTAAATTAAAGAAGGTTCTAATTAAGTACTTATATGATTTTCCCATGCCCATGGGTTAACCATATGTTCCTTAAAGGTCTTTATGCTATTAAACACATAAAGAGGAACCCACAAATTCAAATTAAATTATCTGAAGCAATTATCATTTTGATTTGATTTAATTTCATCATTAATTGCTTAATTAAGGGTTTAGGAAAAATGATCAAGAAAGATGTCTTAACTATTTACCCTCATCATTTCCACTATTAATAGTTCTTAATCAAGTTTAATTAATTAATTTTTACTATTTGGCTTTTTAATAATTATCAAATCACTTAATGAGGGTAATTAGAATTTGAAATTTAAATTCTCCTAATTACCTAGCTGATAAATCTCAAGAAAATTATGGGAGATAGAGAACATCCCAAAGATTCAACACATCCAATTTGAGATTAATTGGATAAGTAATTAGGGATTAATTAAAACAATTAAGAAAAACTTCAAACCCTAATTAAGCATTGTTCACTATTCAAACATTAGGGATTTTATTTTTATTAAATTTTCCTCTATTTACCATTTCCAATATGGGTTTACTCATTTTTTTAGGATTTTTTTATAATTAGTCATGAATTTTTTTAAGTTTTAAGTAGTTAATCATAATTTTAATCCCTAATTAATCTCTTAACTCGTCGGCGCCATGCAGGAGTTGATGTGGTGTTGCTTTCCATGTGGCACCATGGGATAGGCTACTTAAAACATCCCCCGTGATGGCAGATGCAGTTTCATCTCCGTCGTTTGATCTCGAATCAGATAGCATGGATTAATCCCATGAAATCTAAGAGATTAAATTAAAAGAACTAGTGGATTAAATTATGGTCATCTGTTCTAATCACGTGGAATAGACAATGCATATTCCTTCATCCCCCAAGTGCCAGAAGATGGACATCGTCCTCCTTTCACAGCTCAATCCAAGCTCATCGAAGCTCGTGGGGCATCGAGATCGACTCCAAAATATTCGAGGAAGAGATTTAGGGAGATCCTATAGTGGAAATTTCATGAAAAAGGCCAACTCCTATTATATTTTCTATGGTTTGCCAGAATATACCTTGCCAGAGCTCAAGACCGGTGGTCCAACGACTGAGGTAGCTTCGTCTTGAAGAGACAAAGCCCTATTGAGAGGAACTCAAGCTACCTCCTAGCTAAGGTCTTTATGGACCAAACACCATCACAACATTCATCAGAGTTGGTCTAGGAGAGGTCTTTGGTGCTTGAATTGATCAGAAATTGATTCTTTTTGACTGGCTAAAGCTTAAGAAAGATGTGGGAGAAGTTAATTAAAGTTTGGTGAAGTTTGAGTGGGGTTGGATGGACAGAGGGCTCGATTTCATTCAGCTTTTCTCTCATCTGTGATAGGGAGCATGAGAGGGTTCAGGGATGCTCACTAACTCTCAAGGAAGCTCTCTGTGTGGTTTAAATTTTATGGGGAGGAGTATACCATACTTCTCAATTGATCCGATGACTGGGATCAGTTCAGCTTTTGGAAGTCATCTGGCCGACGTATGCGGTCGGGGGCGTTAGTGATGGGCTGAGGTGGAGAGTCTTGAGTGTATGAATGCAAGGCATGGGATGAGGTGATGTGTACCTCCTCCCCCAAGTGTGCCAATGAGAAGCCAAGGGTTAACTCACCCTCTCTTGACCCATGGATGAACCCAATTAGCTTTGGGTCAGGTGGGTTAGTGGTCCATGCATCTAAAATGGCCTAAGCGTGGCTGTCAAAGGTTGATGGGTAGGTATGACCATCCAAATTTTTTTTCAATTGGATGGGTTTTTCCAATGGGTTTTGGCCTAATTCGGGCCAACCATGGGTTGGGTTCATGTGGGCTAACCCAAGGATGGCTCATGCCAAGTTTGGTTGGGTTTGGCTAAGTTTGACCCATATAGGTCAAATTGGGCCAAATTGATGATCTGGTTAAGTTCAAATGATCATTTGGGATGTTTTGGTTCAATTAGTTTGGTTTAATTTTAAGTGGATTTGGTTTTGACTCATATGGGTTCATATGGGTCAATTAGGCTAAGTTGACTAATTTAGTCAAATTGGCCAAATTGACTTTGGTGGAAGGTTGGTTTAGGTTTAAATGATGATTTGAGAATGATTATAGGTGTTTATTTAAATTGATTTGAATTTAGGAATGATTTGGTTCAATTTACCCTGTCAAATTGGGCTAAATGGGTCAATTGGGCTGGTTTGATCAAATTGAGTTCAATTGAAGATTAGATCATGTTCAACAATCAATTTGTGATTGATCAAGGCATTAGTTTCAATCAATTGGGTTTGGAAAAAGATTTGACTCAATTTGGCCCTTTAGGTCAAATTGGGTTAACTTGGGTCAAGGGGGCCAATTGGGATTGGTTACGTCCAATTGATGGTCAAATTAAATTCAATACTCAATTCATGATTGATTAGAGGTATTGGTTTCAATCAATTGAGTTTAGAATGAAGTTTGGTTCAATTCGGTTCATATAGGCTAATTGGGTCAACTTGGGTGAACTGATCAAACTAGCTTGGTTTGACCCAATTGATTGTAATTGATTCATCAAGGATGATCAACAATCATTGCAAAGGAGGTTAGATGGGTTGATTCAATCCAATTTGGTTGGATTGAGGTTTGTGTCAAATTGGTCCTTTAGGTCATTTTGGGTCAAGTGAACCAAATGGGTTAATTGAGTTGAATTGGGTTGAATTAGGTTGGGTTGAGTTTGATGGTTGGTTTAGGATTTATTTATGGCTTTGATTGCAATTGATTTGGGTTTAATTGGGTTTTGGCTCATTTGGACCCTTTAGGTCAAATGGGTCAATTTGGGTTGATTGAATTGATTTGGATCAATTGGTTTGATTGTAGGAATTAGAAGGGGTTTGAAATAGAGATTTGAATAGTTGGAGTGCTTTTGTGAAAATTGATTGGATTGGTTTCAATTGAATGGGCTTTGGGTTGGATCCATAGGATGATGGTGGAATTGATTTTGGTTAAGGGTTAAGTTGATTTGGCTTGGAGCTTGGATATAAAATGAAATCTAATTGATATTGGTTTTGTTGGCTTAAGGTTTGGTTTTGGATGAGTAGATATGCATGGGTCATGGTTTAGGCCATAGGATAAGTAGGACTTATTTACCCTAGGGTATGACCTAAGCTAGGGGTATGCCTTCTTAAGTCTCTAGGCTTGGGTTTAGTGTTCCCTTAATCACTAGAAGTGTCCCATGACTAGGGAAATCCAAGTGTCTAGAAGATTCCTATGTCTAAGGAAGGATGAGCCCTCACTCCAAAAGTGAGTTCAACACATGCAAGAGTGGAGATTCCCTTTTTTAAGAGTGAAATAATATGATATGCTTGGTGTGATAACATACAACAATCAACTTAGGGGTTCCTAAATCTTTTATTTCTTGTTTATAAACTTAGGCTTTATAGTAAGATTATGAGCTGGGTTAGAATTTAGTTATGATTTATTTATTAAGGATAGAAAATTTTATTTTATTCTAATGAGCCTATCGCATTCATACCACACATTAAACATACACACTTAAAGAAACCTATGAAAGCATGTCATTTTTATTGCACAATCTAAACAAAACAATAAAATATTTAGGCTTTGCAAAATAATAAAAGGTCAGTGCGGCCAAGTACCATCGTACTCACTAAAAAGAAAAGAAATTAGGTAGCTGAGCTCTACCCTTTTACACCCAGATTAAAATTAAACTTTTTAAATGAATTAAATACTATAGGGATCTTCAATTCTTAGGGCCTCCAAGGTCTTTGCTTTGTAGCCACTACTCATCTTAAACCCCATAGCACTAGTCCTAATCCTATTACAAAAATTACATCTTTATTAAAAAAATAAAATCTAACTATACCTACAAAATAGATGTTTGTTAAAACAAACATACAAGACAAGTAGTTATATTTCATATATTTAGATATAGCACCCTGCACTTAGATAATGAATCCCACTTATTCTTATTAGATTATTCTTAGGGACATGAACAACACCTGCAGGTAAGAGCATTTATATTAATTTATTATTACAACAGCCCCTCAAGCACAATCCCCTACATAAAACATCATTAGGCTAATAACGGCCTAGCATTTAGTTTACACACAAACATTCCTAACATCTAGCCTAAAATATTACATTACAAAACAAAACATGTTACCACAACATACTCTAGCATAACCTAATATTATGATTGGTGACTTAGTATTCTAATGTGTGTGCTAAGGCTTAGTTTTACATTATGTTCTAATGTATGCACATATATAAACATAGAAATAAAATCATGAAAATGTTGTGTATAAATATCTTTTACTTATGTAAAGCTTAATGGCATGAAGGGTTTTTTATGTTTTTCTAATGCACATATATAAATTAAAATAAAAAGACATGTCATTATTAAACCCAAAAATTGAGATTATCTAAACTTAAAGTCTCATATTTTATGTCAAATATATACTTGCCAATTCAAATAAATGAATAAATAAGTATGACCATTGGAATAAAACCACAATTGTTCATTTTAATTACATTAAATGAACATGTCATTTTACATAATTAATTATTTATAATAAGCATTGATTTAAGATTCATAATTAATATATAGTTTCAAATAGTTTGATATTTACTAATATAATAGCCATACCATATGATAACATTTGTCCAACTAATAATCTAAATGCATCATATTCTTTTAGATTTAAAACATGAATACATGAAGCACGAATAAGCACATTTATGATAAGTTGAAAGGAAGTAATTAAACATCACCATACAACATACTTGATTTCATTAGAACTTAAAGACAATCAAGTTAGATAAACATCCCATAAATCTAAACAAAGTTTCTTTAATGCTTAATTTTAATATTCAAGTTTTTGAAAATCTAAAAGAGGAGACAATGCTTAGAATTTACTATCTCATGTTGGTTATTAAAATATGTTAAAGAAAACTTGATATATTTTTATGGATTAATTAAGTTCAATATTAATTATATCAATTTGATCATTCTAAGCTTCTTATAATTAACTAAAAAATGAATACATAATATGCTTTAAAAATAAAATTTTAAATGCACCTAGAGATATAATAATTAGGCTCATGTTTAGAATAAATTAAATTAAAGAAAAAAGAGAATACTCTTATGACTTTCCCATGTAATATAAAAATGTAATTTCTTTAACAACTTTATGTTATTAAACACATAAAGGGATTAATGGGTTGCAGAGTTACTTAAATTGATTTCATTCATATTTGATTGTTAATTTTTTTTTTAATTTAATAATTATTAAACATAATTAAACCCTTTAAGAATACATTTAGAAACCATTAAGAGAAGGGTTCATAATGAATTCTCATGTTATCCCATGTTTATATTAATCAATTAACCATGATTACTTAATTTTACTTTGATTGATTTTAGTAATATAAAAACCATTTAAAGAGGTAGGATAAAATTTTGAGATTTTTGAAACCATATGGTAAAAAAATTCCAAGAAAAATATGGGATGTAGAGGACAACCTAGAATCAACATGGCCAATTTGAATTTAATTAGCCAAGTAATTTGGCCTAATTAAGGTAATTAACCTATGAATCAAACTTTAATTAAGCACTATTCATTAAATATTAATTAGAGATATTATTTTTGTTAAATTCTCCTCTATCTAAGCTTTCCAAAATGGATTGAATTGCATTTTTTTTGGATTTTCTATATTTAGTTATAATTTGTTAAAGTTCTAGCTATTTAATTATGTCCCGCATGATGGCGGATGCGGTTTCATCTCGGTCATCTGATCTCAGATCGGAAGTTGAGATTAATTTCATGATTATGAAAGGATTAAATCTAGATTTTTAGCATGATTGATCACAACCACCCATTCTAATCACGTGGAGCATGATCCTTGTCGTGAAAACCAAAAGATGACCCTTTATTAATTTTTAAGTTGTTTGATGGCGGAATCAACTCCAAAATGATCAGGGAAGAGATCTAAGTAGATCCCACGGTGAAAATCGCATGAACCACATTTCATTTTAAAAAAGATCAACACCTAGTAGGAAATTCTACGATTGCCATATTTTAACTTGCTGAAGCTAGAGATCAATGGTCCATCAATAAATGGAGCTTCATTATGAAGAGAGAAGCTTTGAAAATATATCCAATTCCCATGGTCTATGGACCAGCGCCACCATAAAGTCACCAGGAGTTGGTCTAGGGATGCTTTTCGATGATGATTGAGAATCGATTCATTTTAATCATCGGGGCTTTAGAATGTGTGGAAAAGTTAATTTAGATTTCATAAAGTTTTAATGAGGTTGAAAGCTCTTAGCTTGGATGTTGGTTGGTCTTGATTAATGGGATGCAGGAACTCCGAAAGCATCTGGGATCTGCTCTAAAGAAGGTGTCCCATGAGTTTGAATAAATGGAGAGGAGTATACTCACCTCCCCAATTGAACTAATGGCTAAGATTGGCTGAGCCTTTGGCAATCATCCGACCAGAGAAGGTAGCTAGAGGTGACAGGAGACTGCCGAGGTGGAAGTGTATGAGAGACTGATGGAGTGTAGTGGGTTGCCATGGAGTGCACACTCTTCCTTAGGTGGACCAATGGTGGCTCATGGGTGTACTCACCTCTCTTCAAAGATTGAACCTTAGGTTAGTTAGATTAGAGGTCCTTTGTCCCAAAATTATCAAAGATGGGTGCCAAAAGTGGAGAACCCTTCAAAATAAGAATCTCATTTGGAAGGCTTGGTTCAATGGGTTTGACCAACTCAGTTCACCATGGGTTGGGCCCACTTGGCAGCCCATGGTGACTAAGGATGAGTCATGCCAAGTTGGGTTGGGTTTGTACTTAATTTGGTTGGGTGGCTCAATTTGATTGTAGGTCAAATGGATAGGCTAAATTGGCCATTTGACCAAATTGGGTCAAAGTGGGAGTTTGGTTAAGTTTAATTAGTCATTTGGAATGAGTTGTGTATTAGTTTGATTCAAATTGGATTAGATTTGGAGTTGGTTCATATGGCTCATTTTGGGTCAAATGTGTCATGTTGACTAATTTGACAAATTGGTCAAATTTGCTTGAGCATTGGTTAGGTCTATGTTCAATTGATCATTAGTGATTGATTGAATGAGTTGATTTGAATTGATTTGGATTAGGGAGTGATTTGGTTTAATTTTACCCTTTAGGTCAAATTGGGCCAAGTAGATCAATTGGGTTGGATTGATAAAATTAGGTCTAATTAAAGGTTGAATGATGTCTAACATCCAATTAGTGATTAATTAAAAGCATTGGTTTCAACCAATTTGGTTTAGGTAAAATTGGGTCAAATTGAGTCAAATTTGGTCAACTTGGGTCAAGGCAAATTCAATTGAGGTTCAATTGATTGTAATGGAGTGTTCAATATTGATCTACAATCATCAATGTAGAGATTGGATAGCTTGAATTGATCTAATGGTAGTTTGATTAAAGTTTTGTCTAATTGGATCTTTTAGGTCACTTTGGGTTATGTGGGTTGGTCAAATAAATTTGGACTAATTGAGGCCATAGATGGTTGGAATATATTCAATGATAAATTTGAAGTTGATTGATGGCTTTGGTATATTGATTTAGATCGATTACATTTTGGCTCATTTAAACCTTTTAGGTCAAATAGCCAACTTGGGCTAATTAAGTCTATTGATTTAATTGATTGCATTATTGGAATAGTTTGAAATGATCCATTGGATAACTAAAATGATTGAGAGAATTAAAGTGAGTTTGGTTTGCTTGGATTGTTTTGAATGGAGTTCTAGGCTTGAAGTGGGTTAACTTGGGTTAAGATTCAAATTAATTTGGATTGGAGCATGGGTTGGAATCAAATTCAATCAAGGTCAATTGGCTTGGGGTTGAGGTTTCAATCATTTGGTTTAGGTTTAAATAAATTGATGAGTATGAGTGTCGGTTTAGGCCTTAGGGCAGGTGAAGCCCACTTGTCCTAAGTTAAGCTCTAGACCTAGGGTCATGCCCTACAAGTCTCTAGGCTTGGGTTTATTGTCCCTTTAACTATTAGAAGTGTCCTAGCACTCAAAAAACCTAAGTGTCTTGAAGAATCATAGTCCTAGGATGGGAGTGACCAATCCTCACTCCAAAAGTGAAGTCAACAAGTCTCTAAACCTATATCTAAAGTGCTCTAACATAAGCTAAAATCTAAACCTAAATCTACTCGGGGAAGTGGGATATAATGGTTCACTTTCACTAGAAAGGGTGAATCGATCCTGACTCTTCTAGACTTACAACCGCCTAGGGTGGCTTCCATCAAACACCTCCTATGATTCAAAATCATATGGGCCAATCTCATGTACTTACATGATAGTTAGGCTGTTGTTTATTAAGAAAGAATCTAGATTCATAAACTCACTCATTAAGAGACTAAATCTTGATTGGTGTGCAAATTATGATTTAGAATAATGCAATAAATTTATGAATTTTATTTTATTTTGACTAGTTATTTTATAATCATGCTTGGGAAAGTTTATGCCTATTGCATGATTAAATACAATTATGGGCTAAATCAATGAGAAGTGGTGTTCTCCACTACAAGGACTACTCTCAAAGGTCAAGCCTTATCCCTTATCTTGCTAAAGTTGAGACCCCCTACTTGCAAGAGAGGAGATAATATGTAAGCATGTTGTTATAACATTCAACCATATAGTTAAGGGGTTGCTAAATATTTTATTTCTTTGATTAAAATCTTAGGGTTTAGAGTAAGGTTATAAATTATTAAACTTTTATTAAAGTTATTTAGTTAGAGTAAAAAATTTAAGTTTACTAAAGAGCTTACTGCATCCAAGCCAAATAGTAAACATTCAAACTTTAAAAAATCTATGAAAAGAAAGTCATTTCTATTGCACAATTAATGTAAACACAATAATCAAACATGAATCGCTTAAAAGAATGAAAGGTCAGTGCGGTCGGGTACTGCCGTACACCCCAGAGAAGAAAAAAAATTGGGTAGCTGAGCTCTACTCTTATGCAGCCTGAATTATGATTAAATTACAAATGAAAATAAAGCTATGGGGTCTTCAATTCTTCTTCTTCTTCTTCTTCTTCTTCACTCAATGAGTTTGTACTCTAAGCATCATAGGTCTCTCAGGTCTTAAGCCTCTTAGCTACTACTCATCTTAAACCCTAAAGCTCTAATCCTAATCCAATTACAAAAATTATATTTTTTATGAAATGAAAATCTAACTTCACCTAAAAAATAGAGATTATCTTAACAAACATTCAAGTTAAACAATTATATTTCATACATTAGGCCTAGCATCCTACTTTGGGTTACCAAGCCCACTTATCCTAATGGATTATGCTTAGGAACTTAAGCACCACTTGCAAACAAGAAACATTTATATTTTTCTTATTATAGCAGAGTCTTAAGCACACTCCATTGTATAAAATATCATTAGTCCAATCTCCTCCTAACATCTAAACTACACACAATCAATCCTAACATCAAGTCTAAAATATTACATCAAAAATAAAATATCACATCATCATAACAAGCACCACACAATCAATCCTAACATCCAGTCTAAAATATTACATCATCATAACAAGCACCGGCCAAATGTAAGAGTATGATCGGTGACATAGTATTCTAATGTGTGTGCTACGCTTAGTGTGGTATGTCATAATTAAGATTTAGTGTTTAGAATTTTTTAGTGATAGGTGTTAAAGTTCATTATTAAAAATGATTATTGTTTATATAATTAATAAATTGAAATGGGTTTTAGACTTAAACCTTTAATTTCAGTTTGGGTTTCATTTTGATTTGGAGTTATAAAGAGAGAAAGGAGGAGTAAAACCCACCTTAATCCCTAATCTTAGGTTAAATTTAAGAGATGAATTTTTATGATTTTTAATCCACTTAATAAAATGTTATAAATGTTTTTATTATACTATATGCTTAAATTTGACTTTGGTGATTTTATTTAAACATAAAACGTATATTAAGATTAATAAAATCAAACTGTTGTTAATTTAATGGCATTTTCTTGACTTTACTTCATTATTCCTCAATATTCATTCAATTAAATAATATACTTAGTTGAATAACTAAATTTAATAAATATACATATATATATTTTAATTATTTCAGTCTTGATGCATGAATTTTATAGAAGAACTAATTCAATATATCTTATATATATATATATATATATATATATATATATATATATATATATATATATATATATATATATATATATATATATATATATATATATATATATATATATAATTTATATAAGTATGTGCATTATTGAACTAGAGTAGGTAATCTCTTGAGAATGCTTATAGTCTCGTGCTCTTGGGATGTTCAGACTACATACTTGTTAATTCATATGCATATGCATACATATATGGACATAAGAATGAAATTATGAAACTCTTAGGATATTCAAACATATGAGTGAAAATAATTTAACCTTAATATATATTTCACCACAAATCTCAAGGTACGTATCGTTGTTATACCAAAGGTACGAGATATCGAGACCTCCTTCAGACTAATAGCCTTATGACTTCGAGTTTCTAGGCTATATACCTTTCAAATTATTTCTTATACATATAGAAATTAAATTTAACTCTTAATTATCCATATCAATTTATATTTGGGTTAATAAATATCTTCTAATTAATTAAGAAAATAATTTGAGATTTACTAGTGATAATGACTACACTATTTAATTCAATGGCACACAATTAAATGCAATCATTTTTTTCATTTTAAAATAAGAATGCTTGAATACATGAAATACAAATTTATGAATAATTAAAGAAAAACAATTAAACTCCACCAAATGACCCATTTGGACCTGTATGAAAATTTTGACAACACAGATTTTAAAATTTCTTATTTAAGAAATCAAATTCATCATTAAAGAATAAACATATTATCTCATAAAATAAACATGTTGTCATATAATGGATTTGATTACTTAAACAAGGACTCCTGAAGTTAATGAGTCTTATTAATATTTCAGAGTTTCTTCCCTTGAACTATATGAAAAAGTAAGAGCGATCATAGTTCCCTATAAGAGCAAGCCCCTTTAGTTAATTACATTTTAGGAATGATGATCTCTTCCAAAGAATACTTTTGATTGAAGAAACAAGCTTTTATTTCCATTGATTTTAAAGTTGATTCCAAAAGATGGTTAAATTAGAATTTCAAAATGAAACACTTCAAAGGGGGAAGAGTTCTTTTTTAAGCTAATTAGGATAAAGTAAGAAATGTCTATAGATACTGAGACACCCAATATGAATTTCAACTATCCTACCATTGGGATTTATATTTTTGATATTAAATTTATTGAGATTTGGATTGATATTTTATTAAAAATCTAGGATTTAGATTCAAGTAGTACAAGACTGCAAAAATGCCTAAGATTGAAGAGTTATTCCTATAAGGATGCTTCATAACCTAAGTCTATTAGTTCCTGACACAAGTCAGAGGCTCGACCTAGTTCAACTTTTGGAAATCATTGGCTCTATCTCTCGAGGAAATGAACCTATCTTTAACTCTTCTGGACTTATCACCTACTTGGAAGGGCTGCCAGTTAATACCACATAATTGAATTTTTAAATCCATAATGTTAGTCTTACGTATGCAAGATTGCTAAGCTATTATATTTTTGAAAAGAATTTAGGAACCTAAACTCACTCCATAATCCTTAGAATTAAGTCAAGTATGATATGCACCTACTAATGTAACAATTTTTAAATTTTAAATATTTTGACTCAAAATTCATTTAAGGACTTTGGGGTATGCAATTTAAGCTTACAATGAGATGTAGTTAAAAATAATCATGGGCCAAATCAAAATAAGAAGGCACACTTCCCCAAGAAGGTGGTCATCTTCAAAGGTTAGATGCCACTTTGTGCAATAGGTGGCAATTCAAGGATTTTGAACAATATGTTAATATGGTTCACAAAAGTTAATTATTTTTAGTTGCTTTTAAGTTGCACTTAAGACTTTAATATATGTGTGAAGTTTAGAATTTCTTTATTTTTGTTTATGTTATTTAGATTTAAGTTGGGTAAAAAATTTATTTTTCCTAAGAGCCTAACGTTCATGCATTCATCACAGAAACACAACACTAAATGAAATCTAGAAAGCAAGCAATTTCTATTGTGCACCCAAAATAAATCACGCCATATTTAATTAAGAAGAATATGCTAATGCGGCCAGGTACCACTGTACACCCCTAAATAAAGAGAAAAATAGATAATTGAGATATGCCCTTATATAACCTAGCCTAGAACTAAAAGTCTAGATCTATGGATCTTTCTCCAAGATCATCTCCACGGGCTTCACAAGGGACCACGAGCTAATAGGGTCAACTCCTGCTATTCTTAAACCCCATAGATTTTAACCTAATTTTAAGCTCAAATTACATTTCAAATTCTAAAAATAAATTTCTAAATCCTACAAAATAGATATTAAGAAATACACACAATACACTAGCATCTATATTCCAAATATAGGGGCATAACATTTGTTGCTTGTCAAGCCCACCAATTTTATTGAGCTATGGTTAGGGACTTAAGCATACCTACAAGCAAACAACATTTATATTTTTTTTTATTATGATAACCCTTTTAATAGTCCCCTGTAGAAAATAGTGTTTGATTAGAAAGAATGTCCTACCATCTAGACTAGCGAGTAAATAATCATAGCCATCAAGTCTAAAATAATACACCATAAAATAATAAAAAATTTCACATCACATCACAGATCAACTTAACATAAATCTAGGGTCGGTGACCTAATAATCTAGTATGTGAATAAGGGGTTTGTGTGGTATGACTTTACTATGCATTTTAAGCTTAAGTTTTGATATGACCAGAAATTTTTCAAAGCACATCTTGATCAAGCATAAATTCTTTAGATCAAGCGAAAATATCATTGGAAACTTTGAGACATCGTTAAATTTCTAAAATGCTCTCAAATAATATTTTATAATCAAATGCGTATTTAGTTCTAAAAAAAGATTTATAATTCATTATTTAATTCAAATAAAAAATAATTTTCAAAATCATCATGAGAATAGAATTTCAATTTTGCATGTATTTAAGAATCTTCATTTAAATTTCATTTCTATGAATAGAAAAAGAAGAGGAGAGAATAAATTTAAATTATACCACCATATTGTCAACTCTAGATATAGATTCATTAATTGTTTATCATAAAAATTATCGTGGTATATAAATTGTTATTTATTAATATTCATTTCTATTACTACTATTCTTTTATATACAATTTAATGTATAAGATCTTTAAACGATACATATGAAATTTTTTTCAATGTGGTTTCCCTCTTTTGAATTTTTCATAAAATTTTTTTTGATTTATTTTATTTTAAATATTTGTGTGTTGATTTGAATTAGGCTTAAACTTATTCATTAGTGTTTTCTATGCAAGTTTTCAATTTAGATTTTCAAATATAGTTTAATTTGATTGAAATTTTATTTTCATATTTTTTGTTATGTAATTCATTGTTAACAGAAGTTTGAGATATCAAGAACTTGAAATAATATGACCTCATTCTAGATGATACCATATGTTTCTAATTATCAAAAATAATATTTTCATTTTTTTTTAATTTCTTTATTCTTAATTTTTTTTTTCATTTCTTATTTATTTCTAATTTAAGTAATTTAGTTTATTTATGAATTCATTTCATTTTTTAATTTAATTTTTTTATGTTAAATAAATTTAAATTTTTTTAAGAATGAATAAATTTTCATTTTTTAGAACTTACACTATTAGATCTTATTAAGATGAAGATTCATTCTAAGATGGTGAACTATGCATGAAGAGAAATTCAATTTCATTTCTATATACCTAAAATCTTAGGTATCTTTAAAATTTTTTTTGTGTTTTATTTGGTTTGATTAATATTTAATTTATTTATAAATTTAATTTAGGTTCATTCTTCTTTCTATTTCTTTTAATTTGATTAAATATTTTAGTTTGATGTATGATCTTTTTGGTTTATAATTTGATTAAAATTTATATGTTTTTAAATCTTATCTAAATTTTATTTCTTTATGACAAAATTTATGTTCATTTTGGTTTGATTTATTTTCAAATTATTTGATTTAGTTGATTTGAATTAGGCTTATCACTTATTTCATTAGTGTTTATATTATTATGGATTTAGTTTTCAATTTAAGTTTGATTTTTAATTCATTTCATTTTATTAATTTGGATTGATCTTTTATTTTACATTATTTTTTTATGTTTATGTTTATTTTCTTGATGTTTTTTGGTTTATGAACTTAAATAACTTAATTATCTTAATTTAAGCTTTTTTTTTGATTTCATCCTTTAAAGGATCCATCATATTTCAATTTCATGATTTGTTTATTTATATTTTCAATTTATCATTTAAGTTTATTTGATTTTAATTAATTTCATTTATTCATTTCATTAATATTTTAATTTTGATAATGAGTTTGGATTAATGTAATTGATTTCATGTTATGACTTCTTTCATTCCTTCATTACATTTATATATATGAATTTAAATAATTAATTCAATTATTTCTAACCAATTTAAGCCTCATTTTAGTATTTAGAATTCTTTATCTAACTAATTAGTCTTAATGTAACATTACATGTTAGCATTTTATCGTTTAGTTTAACTTATTATATTTATTTCTAACCATGTTCTAGGTAATTAAATTAACTATTTTGGGCATCAAACCTATCTAAGCCATTTCAAACTTTTAGGTTGTTTAAGTTTAATTGATTTAATTTATTACTTTTATTTGCATTTAGAATTATATTATTCATTAATCTAAATGGGTTTAAGAGATTCCCATTATTGGATTTCATGTTTGATTGTAAAGTTCAAAGGTTAAATGATGTTTAAATTTCAATTTATTAATTGAATTTAGCGATTTAAAATTTAATTAAATTCTATTTTAAATTATTTCATTAAACCTTAAACCATAAATATTTTATTAATTGAGTTCTTTAACTTCAAAGACTTAAGGAATTTTTCTTAAGTGTTCAAGTATTAATAAAACTGAATGAAGTGATTTTATAAATTTATATATTTTTATAATTTTTTGATTTAAAATTTTCACTTAAATTAACTAAGGATAAGAAATTTGATAACTTCCATCGAGATATCATTTGCCTCTAAAATTTTTTTTGGCAAGTGGGGTTCATTGCCAGTTTGAGTTCTCTAAAGTTTCACTCTGATAAAATGCATGATATGGAACTAATTATAGTTTTATTTTTTTAATTAAAAATCAAATTAAGCCTAAATTAAGCAACAATAATTAGATATTTTACTTTTTTCTATATCTTTCTCTAGAAGATGTGTCCAATGAAGGTTTATTTGAATTTTTTTGGATATTTGGTTGATTTTTTATGATATTTTGAAATTCAGAATCAATAATTGAATTACTTAATTTAATTAATTGCTTAATTTAGTCATTTAGAAATTATAAGGTTCCAAAGAGTTTTAATGATATATTTAGGTTCATTAGGGTTTATTATGTTGATTTAACTTAACTTTATAATTTTCTCTAATCTCCCCATTTCAATATTATATTATTTTATTAAATTAAGATCTATGGCTTGGAAAATTTTATGTTTTAATATTTATTTTCCAATAAATCATGAAAAAACTATCTAAGGTGTGTTTTCAACCTAGTTTCAATTTCCAAAGTTTCAAATTGATTGGATTAATGGCTTGTATTTAATTTGAGTTTGATTATTTTCATTTAAACCTAAATTAACCCAAATTCACCAAATAAAAATTGAGATTTTGGGTTTAATGGATTCCGCTCAATCCATGGAGCCCTTATTTATATATTTTTTTAAATATTTTACTTTATATAATTTTTTAAATTTATAGGTATTTTATAATAATTTTTTAATTAAGAAAATCAAAATTTACCATTTTAAGTGGTCGGTGACAACTAGTGCTAATGTGGTGTTGTTTGTCATGTGGTCCGACATCATTGGGCCTGCTAGATCCATGCAGATACAATTCAAAAAGTGGTGGCCATGCGGGTTGGTTTCGACCGTTCGATCAGAGATTAGACGGTCAGGATTTACCTTGCAATTCCTATAGAATCTAAATCGATCATGCGACCAAATTGGAACCATCCATTTATAACATAAGGAATGGACGATAGAGATTATATCTCCGTTAACAATAACAAAAGTTGACCACTGTCTGTAAAATCAAGGTTATTTTTGCCAATTTAGCTATTGAAATCACTCAGTTTTAATTGCAAATTCATCGAGGACTCAAATGGAACGCATCTATATAGCTTGATCTCACAGGAGATCAATTTCATTTTTAAAAGGACCAAAACCAATTTCTTAAAGTGTCGATTTGATTGCATACCTCATTGGTGCGATCTTTGCTGGTGGGGATGATTCAAAAACTTTGTGGGGACCTAGCGAAGCTTTGGGAAGGAGAAATTAGATTGTCTCCTCCCAGATCATCCTATGGACCAAGCTTCAATCATTTTATGATGTCTTTGGTCAAACTGGCTTGTCGGTGATGTTGGGATT